>VMDO01003220.1:30543-148286 GCA_007922755.1 Pedetes capensis
GAGGAGGAGGAGGAGGAGGAGGAGGAGGAGGAGGAGGAGGAGGAGGAGGGAGGAGGAGGAGGAAGGAGGATGAAGAAGAGGCAACAGCAGCAGATGGGGAGAAATATCCCTGCCCTCTTCTTTTTACTCATGAACTGACAGGAATGTCACACATTTAACAATTTAACATCACTTAACAGTCAATATCAATGCGACCTAAGCAATTGGTCCATCCTCAAATTCGGACAAGACCCATCTAAGAAACTCTCATCTCCAGGATTCAATGCCAGGTCACAATGACCTGTGGTAGCCCAATTATCAACCCTCACTGTCCTAGCCCTACAGTGAAGATCCAAACTTATTCATATGGCAAAAAGGACTCTCCATGTTCTAGCCTCTGCCTTCTCCACATGCTAGATCCTCACCACTCAAACCCTCATCCTCTCCCCTCACAGAACAGCCACCAAATACACAGACTGACCTTGCTCTCTTCTGTTGGAGCCTTTCACTGTTCCCCTCTTCATAGAATGCTCTTGTCACTGGCCTTTGCCTAATTCCTGCTAGTCTCTCAGGTTAGGTGGCCTTCCTGGTATCCCCAGTACAGAACTTGTAGATTTGCACTGCAGTCACCAGTCCTCTAACCTGCTCCCTCCACCAGAATCTGAGCTTCCTGAAATCAGGGGCAGGGTCTGACCTCTTGTACTGTTGTTATCGTTTGATGCCTGCTCTATCACCTGTCTAACATGTAGTAGGTTCTCAGCAAATACAGAAGGAAAAGGGGGAAGTATTAAGCAAGAAGAATTTTCCAGTAGGCCATGCCAATACAATGAATGCCAACCTGGATCAATAATTACTAATCTTAGCCAGTTTTGCCAATATTACAAACTTAGAAAAGATGAAAAATCCTCTACAGTAGTCATCAAATAGATTTTCTCTAATAGTTTCAGAAATCAATCTGCCCCACTCATGAACTTTTTCTATGCTCCCTTCACAATAGCCAGTGGCCCTCCATGCCCACGAGGAAGGGAAGTGCTGGCTTCCTTGCCACAGCACAGCCCTGCACATTGCAGGCCTTTCGGAGCCTGGATGGAAGCTGATTGGCAGGAATCTCCTAGAGAAGCTCACCCTTTGGTTAAGTGGCATCTGACTTGCTCATTTCAAGCAGCAACTCTGAAAACTCATTGATTTTGACATCTGGATCCTCATTCAAAAATGTCAGGAGGGAAGTTTTTCAGGTTGCTCTTTCTGAAGGTTGTAGCCAACTGAGGCCTAGCCAGGGAAAATGCTAACTATGCTTGGTCAGGGTATGGAGGAGTTTGCAATGTGACAGACTCAAGCACCAAAGTGTCTCACATCCAAGACTGCTCACAATTAGCAGCTACAAGGAATTTCTATTGGCATCACCACTCAGACCTTCATTTAGCAGATGATGGCACACAAGATCAAACAGATGCTATTTTCTCCTGGAGGTAAATCAGTAAGGTGTCCATCCATTCAATTTTGTTTTCCATAAAATTCAGACTCTTTAAAAAGCACTTTATGAATACATGGACCTGCAGGTATTTTGTGTTTCACAAATAAAAAGCTAGTTTTATATTCAGCAGTAGTACTCCTTGGACCCTCCATGTAGTCCTTAAGCCCCAATGTAACCTCCCCATAACAAAGTGATTCACAGAATATGGCTCTTTTTTTTAAAGCCCATCCTGTCTTTTTCCAAACGACCCTTTGCTGAATTTATAATCCAACTAGCTACCTTGAAATGGCTAAACTTTACAGTGAACGCACGCGCGTGCGCGCACACACACACACACACACACACACACACACCCCACCATTTTCATACCAGGTGCATAGATGAGTATTCCTCTATATATGTGTTTAATCTAGTTCAGTTTGCACATAAGACCTACTTAAACAAATGCTATAGGTTTGGAAGTGTCCCAAAACTGCCTTTTATAACCTAAGCAGTTCTGGGCTCCTTGAAGGAGAAGGAAACTGATGAGTACATTCTCAGCCATTCATTCTTGGGCATGCCCCAAAATGTTCTGTATCAAATCACACATTCTCCCCAGATGTGGTGATTTTAAAGGTCAGCTCTTCAGTGCTAGTATGAAAAATGAGGTTTTTACTGACTTCCCAGTGAGCTGTGGGTAGTCATCATTGCCTTTAGAGGGTCATTTTATTTTTATCCCTGTATTACTAAAAGCAACACCCTTCTAGACATTCACACCAAAGACCTTACATTTTCTCACCTATTTCTTTCCAGGCAAGACCAGGAATCCTTGAGAGGAGTATATATCTGAAAACTGCCCAGAAAGGTAGGTGTAGCATGGAAAGCCATTCCTGCTGCTCCATTGCACTGAGCAGCCTTCTATTTTAAGTTTTTAATAATGGAGTCATGTTTCTTTTCTAGTCATTAACCATCACCACTACCATCATCATCCCTCACACTCAGAGTCGACACCAACCATCTATATGTGAAAATGGAGCTGAAAAGATATACTTGTGAATTGAGGTCCCTGTCACATGAGGCTCTACAGGTAATTGAAACTCTATACAGTATTTAAGCTCAGTTGAACTTCCCTATCTCTAATAATAATCACTGCCAGTTAGCAAAGCCTACACTCCCCCAGACACAGCGTCAAGCACTTCACATACTCCCAACAGTCCTGAGAGGCACGCACTATGAAGATAATATAATATGGGAGTTTGAGCACATTGACTTTGAAGTGAGAGACCAAGGTTCAAGGACAGACTCTGCCATTGACTGAACCTTGGAAAAGTTATTTAACCATTCTGAGTCTCAGATTCTTTGTCTATAAAACAGAGAAAACAAGTGAATAATTGCCATTTGCTGAATTCTTACGATGTGCCCCTGCTAAATCCCCCATCGTACAGATGAAGATACTGAGACTTAGACTGAGTAACTTATGCAAATGTGGGAACAACAGAGCTGTATTGGAAGCAGGTGTGTCTGGCCCCATAAATCCATGTAGTTGGACCACACCACACTATCCTTCTGGGACTGACCATTAGAGCACCCCAGAATGAGGTTCAGTGTGCCATGACAGATGAGGGTCTGTCTAGCTGGCCTGCCACCATCCTCCCATTGCTTCCGCTGAATCAGCTGAGACACCCAGCATAAACCTGTTGGAGCTGGTGAGAAGCACACACTACAAACTGGCATAAAAGGACATCAAGTCCCTTGTCTTACTGGTAGGGAAGAGCACTGCAATGAGCACAGCTCAAGAGAGCTGAGGCTTTAATAAATAAGGTGAGGTTAGAAATATAATACACCAGCCAGGGACAGTGGTGAACGCATGTAATCCCAGAGACTCAGGAGGCAGAGGGAGGAGGATTGCAAGTTCAAGGCCAGAGGCAACCTGTGTAACTTAGTGAGTTTAATAAAAGCTAAAAAATGAGCTAGAAGTGCAGTTCAGTGTCAGAAAGCTTGCAAAGCAAATTTGAGACCCTGGGCTCAATCCCCCAATACTAAAGGAAGGAAGGAAGGAAGGAAGGAAGGAAGGAAGGAAGGAAGGAATATAATACACTGTTTTTTAAGTAAAAAGTCAGATTGCAAAACACAAAGTAAAAACTACATGGCATTACTTTAAACTCAGCCATACATACTTATATTTGATTTAGATGTATTATTTGATAGGCATAAAATTAATTCTAGACAGTGAGATTTGATAAGACAGTAAAGAATGGCATGACTTAAAACATTTCAAATGTCTGACAAGCTATTTTGCCAAACTTACTCTCTCCCTTTGGCTACCAAGAGAGCTGGTGTGTTTGCTGCTGCCTAGAATGACAATCCCTCCACTCACCATCCCTTCCTCTAATCACTAAAGCCCATTAGTGAGGAGAGAAAGGAAGGCAGATGACTGAACATGAAGTTCCACTTCCCAATTGAGGATCATGAACCTCATCTAATGGGACAACAGCAATTCCTCTCCCACCAATTGTCCCCTTGTATAAAGGTAATCTAACTGCCAAGGAGGTTGGTCTTATTAAAAGAATCTAGGAATCAGGACATTTGGGTGATATCTTCTGATGTGTAAACATAGGTAATATTTTTTTAATTTAAGCAAGATGCAGGGGTATGTATAAATATATACTAAAATACATATTTACACACACGTGCTCACGCACACACACACATAAAAGGATAACAGATCAGCATTTTCTTGCCTGCAAGAACTTGGCAAAGAACAGAATCCAAAGCCTTTTTCTCACCCATTATAGGTTTGATGTTTTATCTTCGAAGAATTAATGCTTCTCAATTAGATTTGAGGAAGGAAAAAGTAAACAACCAGAAAAAAAGGTTTATGTGAGAACTGAACATTTAAACATTTCTAAAGTAAGCCATTTTAAGGTACATCCCCTTGTTTTATGAGGGGAAACTTAAACTTCCCTGATTGGACACCAACATGGGAGCCTTGTGTGCAAACGTGGAGCCATATCCAAAATGCATCAAAACTAGAGGAAACAGCGTCCTTTGGAACTCTTCCAATAGCTTCCTCAAATACTTTTATGTTGATGCAGGCATCTTACAGGCAAACTACAAACACCTGGCCTGAGTTATCAGAATCTTGAGCTCAGGAGGAGGAGCAGCCAAGATCTGAAACTCCAAAATTTATTGCTTTGTTTCACTATTAAGGGAGGGCAGCATGCACAAATGAATAGCACCCCTCCTAATCTGCTTCAGAAGTTTAGTCAGAAATTCATATTTTGTGGCCTCTCCCTGGCACAAACAATATTTTCTCATTTATTTTTCCAACCTGTTTCTTGTGACTTGCCTTTCTCTGTGTTCACTCAGGGGAGGTGCACTATTAAGTCAAGGAAGGCCTCCTCCACCTCCAGAGAGCAGCCCAACATCTTTTAGGGGTGGTTTTCCTTCAATTATTTACAGATACAATACTTTACATTGCAAAGTAGCATGCTATCTGCATCTAAAGCCTTTTTGTAAAATAAACTGCGTAGTGCCTTTCAGAAAGGCAAACTTGAGATGTTGAAAGCTAGAAAGTTATCCAAGGTCACACAGAACAGTAGAAACTCTCTCCAGGGGCCCTTTCTGTACGCAAGTGCTTACCAATATGGCCACCTAGATGTCTAAGGGTACAATCACGTGAAATACGCTAACAGCATTTTTTTTGAACACTTAGCACTGTACCAAGCAGCTTCACAATGCATGATCTCATCGATTCTCTGAACAGCTTTACCAGATTAGATAGTATTATTAGTCTCATTTTAAAGATGATGAACCTGGGGCACAGAGAGGTTAAGTAATCTGTCCAAAGTCACTGAAAAAGTGTCTCTCCTTGACCAAACTCTAGTCAGTTTCCTGTGGGCTCTTTGTCAGCTAGGCCTCAACTTTTAGGCTGTTGTGTTCATCTCCATGTTGTCCAATTTTGACGAAAATCCTGCTTTAAGTCAGTTTATCTCGAATCCCCCTCCCTTAATATCAGATCAGTCTCAGTATCTGCTCAGGTCCCTCATCTCTCACCATCTCCAGATGATGTCTGATAGCCTCACCTGCCTTCAGCAAAAGGCCTGTTGGGTCAGTTTAGCTAGGTTCCCTCCTCACCTCTGATGTTTACTTTATTAATTCTCTGTGCAATGACCACCACCACCCCATCTTGATCCATGGTTATAAATTCCTGCTTTTCTCTGCTACATTAGGAGTCAAGGCCAATCTGTCTCCCCTACTACAAAACCCCATTGCAGTGATCCCCACAACCATCACAATACTGCTAATCAAGTTTGCTTTATTATAGTAGCAAGTGTCATAAAAAATTTTTTGCTTTGACATCATCTAGCTAGTAGGTGACAGAGTGTGCATCTGAACCCAAGTCATTCACCCCAAAGCTTACATTCTGAATTACTCACTACCTTATTGTCATTGTTAGGTGCGATCAAGGCAGGTCTGACTCATAGGGACAACAGAATGAAAAACTCCCCGATGCTGTGTCATTTCTGGCATTATGTAAGTGTTTCTCTGCTATTCACAGGGTTTTCAATGGCTGATTGTTTTGGGATTATATTGGGAGAGGGCTGCCAGGTCCTTCTCCCACTTTTTGTGGTTCTGGGGATAGAACCCAGGGTCTCAGAGAGCACAGAGCAGCACTCTACCAACTGAGCTGAACCCCAGCCCCCACATTATACTTCCTCATTTGCAGGTCCCCAAGGTGCACAGGCATAGGAAAATCATGGAAGGTTGTATAATGGAGTGTTCACTCTATTTTATAGAATCCAGTTTCCCCTTACTCCCTACAAATATGAGTATCCAGGAGCATGTACTATGAGGAAACTTTAGAATACTTTTACTACTGGCAGATGTTTATGATCTTTCTCAAAAAAAGAACATTAGGAAGGGTGAATATTGATTAGACTAGAAAAAAATAGCACTCACCAATGGTGACAAGACTAACATAAGATGTAAAGATTGAGGAAATATGTATGAAACCAAATTTTTAATTAAAGTGAGGGATCTACTGATATTTTATGAAAAAAGAAGGAAAAGCAAACCAAACTCATTAGCCACATGACATCCACTAAAACACTGTGCAACTTAGCTGAGAGAAAAGTCATCCACCCCATATTTCTAGTATATTTCCAATTTTTTCTTTCTTCTTTGCATATAAAAGATACAGTCTCTCCTGACAGCACAAGTTAACAAATGGATGGACATCTCATTACTCCTTTTCCCAAAGTCAGGAGTCCCTTTTACTAAGTTCTTATTTGACATGCCAAAAGGACTCTTCAGAAAAACCAGAAGGTTAAATGCCAAAATGTTAAAAGTGGTCACTGCTGCTGTGATATTACAAATGACCTTTCTTTTCTTTTCTTTTCTTTCTTTATCCATTTTTTAAAATTTACTATAACGAATATGTGTCACTTTTGTAATAAGAAGGAGAAACAATGGTTTTTGTAAATACTTTCCAGTATAGGAGGCCCTAAGTCACTTGGTACCAGCCTCCTCTTCATTGCTGAGAGAATGAGTTTTTATGGACATTACAAAGGACAGACTTTCAGACCCGGGAAAGAATGATGAGGCCCCCCAGGTGATTTATTCCTCTCAACCCTAAAAGCATTTCCTCCTTAGACCTAGTCTGGATTTAAGCCCTCAAATGACAGCAATTCCATTTTCTAGAAGACCTGTCCCCAGCATGAAACCCACCCACCAGAAATATTCCAGAGCTGCCCATCCTTACAGTCACAAGCATATAAAACTCTAAGCACACTGCAGTATTTCTAAGAAGCAAGCAAAGAGATTTTTAATCACTGTGTGCTCAATCTCACATCGTGTTTCTTATTGTGCTACCATTCATTGTGGTGGCTCATAATGTACAGTAATACATTTTACATCTACTAAATGGATCCCGGGTTTTTATATCACAGTTCAGAAGAATAGCTTTGGAAATCCTTTTGACTCCTTTATTTGAAAACTACATTTGTGGAATAGGGTAATTAAATTCCTATAGTTTGATATAATATTACCTCTGCTATTCTAGCTCATAAAAAATCCCAACCATCTTCTCTCTGCTTTTGCTAGAAATGGAATTACACCACAGATATTTCTGTTAATACAAGTTAAGATTTTAAGAGCCTACCCCATTGTAGTTAAATTCTTTGTTTGGCACATCTTTATGGAAATTAAAATGACTTCAGAAATCTCCTGTGCTTGATGAATGCATTCAAATTCACTCTCAGAAGAATAAGTAAGAAAGCTTCAATGTCAGGCCTTTAAATCATGGGAAGAATTGGAGAATCTAGGGGTTTGAAATAACATCAAAATTCTTTAGCCAACAACATAGTTCCCTTGGTCTAGTCAGGATTTCTTAGGCAATCATGAAATCAAGTGCTACCATGGCTAAGTATGATCCAAATAATGTCATACATGGCAAAAGTTTGCTACCTCATTTGTTCCTCATCTAGCACTGGGTGGTAGAAGAATATTTCCATTTTAAAGAATGTATCTGAGGTACAAAGAGTGTTATGGTGTAAATGTAAAATGTCCCCCAAACGCTCCTGTATGAATGCTTATTCATCAGCTAGTGGTACTATTTTGAGGCTGTGGAACTTTTGGGATGTGTGGCCTCACTGGAGGAAGTAGGTCCCTGGAGGGGCCATGGATGGCCTCCAGTTCCAAGAAGCTCTCTGTTTCCTGATCCACTAAAATTTGAAACCTTTCCTATGCCCCACACTCCTGCCACATACTCAGCCATGCCTTCCCGACCACTATAGACTAAAACCCTCTGAAACCATGAGCCAAATAAACCTTTCCTTCCTTGTTTCTGTCAGGTATTTAAGACACAGCAACACACAAGCTAAATAGTACAAAGAGATAATGTAATGTGTTTCCTTGTGCCTAAATGAGTCCAAGTTTAGAAAATAGTAAAGCTGGCATTCAAACTCAGCTGTGCTAACTTGAAGTTCAGGTTCTTTCTGCCATGTTGCCCCATACCACATATTGCTGCTAAGGCTCAGAAAACAATATGTTGAATTTATATTTTGAATTTCATATCTTGTGTGACCACCCCCCATGCTTATTCACGTTAATATATTTGTATGTTTTTTTCACCTGGTAATCTGTCTGCTGCCAGTTTATTTCAGCAGATTCAAATTCTGAACCTTCAGAGAGAAAGTTCAAACTACCCTATACTAGCCCGCAGACATCCCAAATAGCACCTTCACCTGGTGAGTACTGAGAGATTCTGACTGTTGCCAGTGCTGCTACCATGTAGACAAAATGAAGGGGTGCAGAGAAGTGTGGCTCCCCACATGCCTCATAGAACAAAGAACTACCAAAGTAGCTCTGGTTTTATGAGTTTCCAAATATCTCAGGTGTATTTTGTATACTTTTGATTCTCATCAGCAGTTATATGATGGCTCCCTGAGGCCCCGAGGATATACAATTATAAATGACAAAGTTGCAAAAAGGTACAACTATTCCAGGTTACAAACAGATTTATTTCTAAACATAGTGGGCAATGTACAGCTTATTTTTTAATTCCAAATAACTGCAGTGTTCTCATCATGACGTAAATACAAGGAAACACCTCATAACAGCAACAAGAAATATCATGATTGAAATATACACAAAGGGATAGGACCAAAACAGCTTTGGCTACAATGTTGAATGTTCTCAGGAGAGAATTAGTCAGAAAGAAGTGTGGCTTAGGAGCACCCAGGCATAAAAAAAGGAAACATAGGGGTGAAAAACAACGAAAAAGGACAGAAGTTAAATTCCATGGGACTAAAGAATTCAAGCATTATTTGCAAGATGCTACTACTTTTCTATATGCACAGCAGATATAAAAGTGAAAGTAATGAGTTGGAATAGATATTATTAACTTTTAATTAAGTTACTCTTAGAAATAACACACCATCTGATCATCCACCCAAACATCTCAATTAAGAATGTATAAAAGTTCATTCCTTCCAGCCTTTTGTCAGCTTTGTATCAAATGATCCAAACAGCTGAAATACTTCAAAGACTCTATATGGAATAAATAAGCCTGGGGTTTTTTTCAAGCTTTCTGTAGAGATACTTTAAGTGGTTGTTTTAAAAGTCATCCATGTTCATCAACAAGTAAAGCTAGACCTAAGTTTTTTAGTATCCAGTTTTCCCACCCACATCCAGGTAAGTAAAGAAAAAGACCAGGAAACAGGCTAATGTCCTTGGCAAATAGGAAAATATTAAAAAGCATTTTATAAATTAAGATTATCTTTACAATTACTCTTCCAGTGTGAATTATAGTTGATTATTAATCTAAGACTGATATATATTTCCATACCACTCAACATGAAAAAGTACAAGTTATGCCTAGATATTCAAACACACTTGATTCAGGTCCATCAAAAACCCACCAACGTAAATTCTTTTACTTAGAACAAATAGATTATTTGTTTTGATAAGGACAATACAGAGCCCTGTATTGTTGATTTCCTGATAATTCTTTCCTATTAAAAAAATAATAAACATTTTTTACTGGTGGCCAGGTCTCTGCTTACAATGAATTCTACCCTTGCAAAAGAACAGTCTAGACTTGTATCTCCTAAACTATGCTCCTTGGAATATTAATAGCTTGTGATGCTAATATATATTCCATAAAGAGATCTGCATGTAATGTATTTTCTTAATTCTCTCAAGTTCACTCTTTTCATATTTCCAAAATGGAGCTTCATCTTACAATGTCAAAAAATTTTTTGCTAGCTGATTTTTTCCTTTAAAGAAATAACAACAAAAAGCCCCTATTAAATTAACAGCATGTTTTATAACCAATGGCATCTCAGAATGGAGGAAGTGTGATAAGTTTGGAAAAATAACTTTTTTATCAATTTTGGAGATTTGCTCTGTGTATTATCTTGGTAAAGTTTCTATAAGGTCCTACACTTTAAAACAAAGCTGTTTATTTAAGCCAGTGTTTCTCAAATATATGTGCCTTTGGACGGTTTCTTTTACAGAATTCATAATGCCATTTCATGAGGCTAATGTTCCAGGAGCAGGTCTTAGGAAAGACTGCTTAGTCCTTCGTTGCCTTTGGCCAAGACTCTCCTCTTATCAGCATTATCGAGACCTGGTACCAGAATCTCTTTAATCAGAAAATGAAGGTAAACATGTCTCAGGGTCAACAAAACTGAATAAATGACCTAAAACTTTCTGTAGAGGGAAAATTCCAACTGGGCCAGAGGCCGATTTATTCAGCTTGGGAAACATCTGCGATGTATTTATACTGATTGCTTTCTCCTACAGATGATGCACAGCTTTGTCTGCTGCAAATGCCTTTATGATGTGAGGAATGAATAGCCTGAATTAAAGCCATCTGCACCTTAGGATGAGATGCACTGTTTGGTCGAAAGATACCCCTGTACATTTCCTAACATTTAGAGGAAGGGGAAATAAAACTAGTTCTTAAGTTCACTTGATCAGCAAACGTCTGTTTGGGCATTTCTGTAAAAATGAATAATTTGTCTTAGCAGACCAAAGAAGAGTGTGACAGCAGATATACAAAACAGAACCAGCAACCTGGCTCTCAGAGAGGCACTGGTCCATTTTCAGGCCTCAAACAAATAAGTCATGAATGAACTCATCACACATGACACAGTGATTACCCGACGATACTCTAGGAAAAGTATACCAAATACGGAAATGAGCCTCAAAGACTGTGTTCCTTCTAAATTATGCTTGGCCATTGGCTTAATGGCCTCTCCAAAATGTCACTTGTTCCTTCTGCTACCAGGAGGAGATCTTGTCTCTCAGACTCCCTTCCAGACCTTCTCTATTAGAATCTGCATTTCAACAAGATCCCTAGGTTATTTTGTGCACATTACAGGGGATTTTATTTCTTGTTTGTTTTTGTTTTGCAGTACTGAGGGGTTGAACCCAAGGCCTTGTGCATACTTTGCAAGCACTCTATCCTGGGCTATGCTCCCAGGCCCCACCTTTTTTTTTTCTTGAGACAGGGTCTCGCTATGTCACACAGGCTGCCTCTGGCCTCCAATCTGTGATCCTCCTGCCTCCGCCTTCTGAGTTACTGGGATTACAGACATGCATCATGGTGCCCACCTTATTTAAAAAACACTGATCTTGGGGATATAATCTTAGTCTGACTTCCTATTTCCTATTCATTAGGGTTTACATGGCCTGCAGCCAAAGCACTGCAGCTTTCAGTCCCATCAGATCTTGGAAGCTAACCAGGGTCAGGCCTAGTTAGTACTTGGATGGGCGACTGCCTGGGAACACCAAATACTGTAGGCTTGGGAGAATGACCTGGCAACCCCCTCCCAAAAATCAATCTGCCATTGAAAACCCTATGAACAGAAGAGAAGCACTGACAATAGTGTTTTGCCTACTGTATGTAGGGTCGCTATGAGTCAGACACTGACTTTATGGTACCTAACAACAACAGGGTTTACATGCTGTAAAGTTAAGCATCAATACATAGAGGTTGATAAATTGCAAGTTATTTTTGTTCACTAGACATGCAAATGATTTCAGCCTAATAGAAAAGATAACCTTCAAGATAATAGTTTTATTGTCTACAGGAACATAAACCATTTTGTATCTTATCTCAGAATTCTTTTAGTCACTATATATTCTTGGTTCCTCAAATTCTTAACTTTGTACTAGATTTGCCATCCTAGTTTTCTTTCATTAACAAATTAAATAAATTTTTGACACATGCTCAGGACATGTGTGAGTCATGTTTGTATCTGTTTAAAATTATAAGTCAAACTAAGTCATCTTTCAACTACAATAAGATACTTAATTCTACTGAAAACTATAAATGCTATCTTTTCTTAGAAAAAAATTCCATTGTTTAGCAAACAGTAACTGAGAACATACAATGAGAGATAAAGATGACTCTAGCATGGACATGTCTCTCAAGCTTGGTATAACCTAACGTAAAACCTAACTGCAGAGACAAGGGCTGGTGGTTGAGAGCCTGTAGTTCTGTTTCTGCTTGTAAACAAGATTTGCTGCCAAAGCACTTTCGTTTTGTTTTAATATTTACATCTGAAGGCCTTTAGAATAATACCTATTCTCCAGTTCTCCACAGGCTCTAATGCACCTTATTATCATATATCAGGCTGTTTCACACGTCTGCTACCTACCTGGCCACAGAAGGCATTTCAGTTTACAGCCCTAATGTACACACTAATCTGCTAAATCCACTTTAGACAGTACTACAATGGGAAATGGCTGGTCTTGAAATTAAAACACAATCTAAGCAGCCCTTATTGGGAATATTTTTGCATATCTATCATGCACAGACCTTCAGACAGCTATGATGAGTAAGAAAAGAATATAGCTGCCAAAACCAGTGGCCTTATTCATTATCCACCAGAGGGCAAATTATTTATATGTATAACAGTGCATTTGAAATACATTTTCCAAAGCATCATCATCAATTTCTTCAGATACAAAAGAATTTCATTTAAATGGTTCTCAGGGCATAGAAACCATTGCCCCCATAAAACAGCAGAGATACAGCTTCATTCTCAAAACTGAGCATTATTAAAATGTCAAAATAAATATCACGCAGAAATGCAACAATAAGATACAGTTGCTATAGCCAATATAGCCTGGTCCTTCTGAAAATCAGACCCAGAAGTCCAAACACAGCTTTGAACAGAACTGAGTTTGGTGGTGCCAATTAGTCCTAGGGAAGGTTGTTTTCCTTCTTAGATTTGTTGACAGTATATCACAGAAAGATATTAAGTGTCTGCTTTTACTAGGCATGGCTCTCTTTTCCTAAGTGCTTAAATTCACTAAACAAGGACAAACAGGCACTATATAAGCAGAGCCAGTACTAATATAAACTTCACCTAGAGTAAAAGAATAATACAGCCTGTCTGATTATTCTACATTAATAGTGATTTCTGTGGTTTTCCATTTGTCTTCTCTATGGATTTTTCTCCTTTGGTGTATTGCATCTCTCATTTTCCTCTAGTACTTCTTCAGGGGACTTAATGCAAACAATTTTGAGGAAATCAACTAATATTCCATTTCTCATTTGGCCTAGCCAGTCACTACTCTCCCCCCAACATAGGGCTTTTTACCCCCACCAGTAAGGCCTGATGTTTAATCTTTTAGTCTCTGCAAGTGAGTCATTAAATTTGCCTTCTAGCTTCAGAATATGGCCTGAAGTCCATTAATATTCATGCTATCCAACAGGCTATTTACTACAGGGTTTACTTTGAAATTGCCTGGTTGGAATCTGGATTTTCTTTTAAGACCACTTTCTGTCAGTTTTCCACTTACTCTGTTTTCAACTGAAGGATAGGCTGTAGTTCTAGAAGTCAATAGCAATTTTTGCATAGTTTCAAGAAGAGTCACCCTAGCCTGATCACACTGTGAGTCTAGCCTCTTCCATTCTCCCCACACCATGCAGAAAATTCTTTCCAAATTTCCCTTCAGCTTGCCAGACATTCTTCAAAGTAAATGGCCAATCTATGAAATTGAAAAGAACTGGAGCAGCAAGGCTTGTGGGAAACAGAAAGTCAGAACTGTGATAGGGGCTCTGGCAATATCAAGAAAAGACAAATAAGTAAACCAGGGAAAACCAGGGTGAGGCACATGTACCCCCAAATTCTCCAATGCATTTAGAAGAGACTCAAAAATCTTTTACATTCAAATTGCTTACATGTTGACACCCTCTGGCTTGTTTTTGCTGTGTTTTGTTTTTTCACCGTCAAAGCCACTACAGGATTGTAAGCAGGCTGGCCTCCCTGGTGGACACTTAATCCTCCCTCACCTGTTGCTAGTCATTTCCTATACAGAGAAGACCATCTCTTCTGGCCTCTGCCCTCTGTTCTGAATCCCAGTCTCCAACACTGAACACAGAACACACTTGCACACTGAGAACAGTGACCTTAAATCCACTTCTCTGACATATCTGCCTACGTATATGAACAATCAGTAATACTGATGCCTTTGATTTGTGTATTTTTGTATACTGAATTGTGAGCTCTGGGATGCAAGGACTATCTTTGTGTCTTTTTCCTACTCCTGTCTAAGATTCATTATCCACTTAAAAATATTAGTTAACATGCTGGGAACCATGGCCCAGGCCTGTAACCCCAGGAGCTCTGGAGGCTGAGACAGGAAGAGTATGAGTTCAAGGCCAGAGGTAGCCTGTGAAACCTAGAATATCCTGTCACAAAATAAAACATAAAAAAGCCAGGCACAGTGGCACACACCTATGATCCCTGCGGCTCGGTAGGTAGAGGCAGGAGGATCGCAAGTTCGAGACCAGAGGCAGTCTGCGTAACTTAGCAAGACCCTGTCTCAAAAAGTTAAAAAAAAAAAGAAAATGGGCTGGGAGTGTAGCTCAGGGGTCCAGCACTTGCAAAGAATGCAAGCACGAGGCCCTGGGTTCAACTCCCAGGACCACAAAATAAATAAATAAAATAAAATAAAATAAGACATTAAAAAAGGATTTAGGGTATAACTCAGTGGTAGAGACTTGCTTGGCATGCACATGGTCCTGGTTTCAATCTGCTGGTACTGACAAAAAAAAATCAGTTACCTTAAATTGGCTTTTTGGCTTTTGCAAAAGCATAGGTACATTCCAGGGAAACTACAATGAAAAAACAGGGAGGAAAAAAAGAAAGAAGAGAAAACTAACTAATGACCCAATGATCTCTACCAGAGGGGAGATGTTTTCATCTGTCGGAACTAGGACAATCTAAGGCCAGAGGTATTGGAATCATACTAAGAAATGTAAGCTCCTAAAGAAAGCCTACTCATCCCACAAGTTTGCTGGCCCTTGTAACATAGATTTCATGGTACAAATATTAGGGTTTTTTTTCTAGCAAGTATAAAATTAGAAATAAAAAATGACCTCCCCAAAGATGCCAACACCCTATTCCCCAGAACCTATGAATATTAACTCTGCAGATATTGATTTGGTGATACAGATCTTAAGCAGGGAAGAGTATCATGAACGAACCAGGTGGGCCCAATCTAATCACATAGCCCTCAGAAGCAAAGGACCTTTTGCAGCCACAGTCAGTGAGAGACATTAAATCAGAAGAAAGGTTGGAGACACAGCAGCGCTGCTGGCTTTAAAGAAAGGACCCATAAGCCAAAGAATGTGCACAGCCTCTAGAAGCCAGAAGGAGCAAGGACACAGAGCCTCACTCCAGTGCCTGGTGAAAGAAACACAGCCCCATTAAATAGAGGTAGCATATTCTGACCAAAAACAGCCCTCTACTGTCCCTCCTCTCCACTTGGCTGACTTTTTCCTCATCTTTCAAGATTCAACACAAACTCTCTCCTCTGAAAAATGGTCTTATATAGGCTACAAATTTCCAAAAAGTTAGAAGGACCACATAACAGCCTTTGTTGATATAGTTCAAATGATGGAATTAATTCATAAGCACTTGATGGAGTGTTAAAAAAAAAAAAAAAGAAGAGAATAAAACTGTTCTCATGCCACTGCTTTTAAAAAAGGAATCCAAGAACAAGGTATAGTGGCACATACCTGTAATCCCAGCACTCCGGAGGCTGAGACAGGAGGATCACAAATTTGAGGCCAGCCAGGGCCACATAACAACCTCCAGGCCAACCTTGACTACATAGTGAGATCTTATCTTTTGGGGGAAAAAAGAATACAAAGATTCACTAAGATCTACCTACATTCATATTCACAAACTCTATTTCATTCTTCTCTCCTCTTGTTGGACACACAAAGTCTTGAAGAGTTTGTGGCTATGCAGAGTAAGACAACAGAGCAATATATTCATCTCTGACCAAGAGTACAAGCTTAAGGGGGTCAGAGACTGAAATCAGATTTTTAACTGACATCTGAAAGGCAAAGAAAGGTTTCCAAACCTTTAAAGCCAGAGCCAAGGCTTGAGAAATAAATAGCAGGACTCCTGTTAGTAAAAGGTAGAAACTAATTCTTCTCCCCTTGAGTATAGGCTGGAGTGAGTCCCCTCTAAGGAACAGAATATAGTCCACATGACTAGAATTTGATCAAAAAATCACAAAAGGCACTACAGATTACTCCTTCTCCCCTCCCCACATCTCTGTTCCTCCCTCCCTCCCTTCCTCCTCTCTCTTTCTCTCTCTCTCCCCTTGTTTCCTGTGGAAGAAGCCAGAAAGCTCCAGGACCCTATAGAGGGAACCACATGGTAAGGAACAGACACCTCCTGCCTACAGCCACACAAGTGTGCCATCTTAGAAGCAGAGTCTCAACCCTTCAGGCACATGCAGGCACAGCCAACATCTTGACAGCAACTTTATGAGACTCCTTGATCCAGAACTACTCAGTGGAGCTCCCCTCAAATTCCTAACCATAAAACTACTATATAATAACTATATGTTGTTTTAAGCCCTTATGTTTTTAGATAATGTATTAAACAGTAATAGAGAACAGCTACACATGAGCTATAATCCCTACAGCATAGGTTACAAGTTGAAAGTCCAGACCGAGATTCATTCTACAAACATTTTCCTCAGCTCATAATGGAGGAGGGGTTTTTTTAATGAACAAAAATTTTCAAATAATTAACTTTCTCTTAGGAATCTAGAGAGCCAGTTTCTCTCAAAAATGCAGGCAGTCTAGCAACACAAAGCCCTGCATTCATTCCTGCAACCATCAGTGGGAGCTAAGGACCAGCTTTCAGCTGCACAGCAAACATGCTTCCCCTCATTTATCACAGTGTTCACTAGCCTCTGTCCATCCCCAGTCTGAAACCAAGGGTCATTGCCACTTACTTGGTGTTTGTACAGTTGTTACTCTTCTAGGAGAAAAATATTTCACAATACCTGTATGTCTATCTATCAAAAGAAGGAAATAGAAGATATACAGAAAGGGCTATGTGTTTTAGGAAATCTAAGAGAAGTTTATTTTTAATAGGAATAAAGAATGTTCCTGCATTCTTAATATGCCATTGATATGTATCTATGCCAAATCTATATCATCTAAGATCCCCTTTTTCTTTTTCTGGTAGCTTTGCTCATTTAGGCTATCTGGTCACCAATGGCAAGTGAGCTTACTAAACCTTCTTTTCCTGGGCTCTGAAATGAGACTAATGTAAGGCCTATGAACTTGCAAGGTCTGCCTCTTCAGCATCTTAAAGACAGCATCCAACATCACACTTTTCCTCTTACATTGCTTGTTTTCAAAAGAACATTACTGATATCAGAGCATCTATTCAATCATTTTGTGAATTGTGCAGAGAATAATTGTTGAGCCTGAGTTTCTTACTGGTGGCTCAAATTATGTGTGACCACAACCATATCAACTAGGCAGAGATAACCCCAGGTACAATTCTTACTTTGCAATAAATGTATACCTTTTAGATTACTAATATTTCGGCAAACTACAACACATAGGACAAACCTGGCCTACCACCAGCTTTTGTAAATAAACTTTATTGGAACACAGATATAGTCACTTATTTATGTATTATCTGTGGCTTTTGTACCTCAGTGGCTGAGCTGAGTAATTATGACAGAGACTATATGACTCGCAAACCTAAGATATTAACTATATAGCCCTTAGTACCTAGCTGACTCCTGAAAAAGGGCACGATACAAATGGCCAATAAACCAAGAAGTCACTGTGCTTCCAAAGAATACAACATGAGAAAGGCGAAAACCATGCTCTCTCTAGAGTACTTGCCTCTAATTCATTGTCAATGACTCCAAAGCTTTCTTGACCCAACAAGTGCACATAGAAGAGTTTTTTAAGTTGAAAATTAACTTACAGTGGCTAGTTTTTGAACATCTTCATCTGATGCTCCCAGCGATGCCAGACCTATTTCTTGTGAAAACTGAGCAAATTTTGGATCCGCAAGTAGTGGAACATGTCCCAAGAGTTCATGGCAGGTATCTCTGACAAAAATAAATAAATAAATAAATAAATAAATAAATAAATCACAAAGACATATTATACAAGAAGCTTTAAACTATCACTGGTAAAGGAAGATTTAAAATGCTAAACATAACCTTGTTTTATAAGTAATTACTCTTAATCATATTTTAACATCTCTGTAATCCACAGATTTCTTGCAATCAATGGCAGTTTAAGTTACATGATATGGAATTTTTTGTTTGTTTGTTTGTTTGTGTGAGACAAGATCTCACCTATGTAGCCCAGGCTGGCTGGAACTTGTGATCCTTCTGCCTCAGCCTCCCAAGTATGGGGATTATAGGTGTATGCCACTACCCCAGCAAGCCACTACTATTTTCAAGTGTTTACTATGTGCTAAGTACATGGTAATTGTCTTATTATACATAGTACATCTTTTAATCCTCAAGACTTTAGAAAATTAAAGTAACATATTAGTGTGAGAACCTATAGATCAAGATAAGCAATGTACAGTACCAGACCAAATCTGGCCTATTGCTGATTTTTGTAAACAAAGTTTTTTTGGAAAACAGTCAATGCCTATTTGTTTATGCCTTGTCTGCAGCCACTTTTATCAACAATTGAAGAGTTGAGTAGTTGTAACTGAGATTAATATCCTGCAAATCCTAAAATAATTACTAGCTGGTCCTTTACAGAAAAAGTTTGCTGTTTCTAGCTACAGGTAGTGTTAAATTAAATTTAGGCCTGAGGATGCCTCTTAACTTGGGTCCTTATGTAACAAGCTGCAAACTAACTTGGTACATAAAGTAACTGAAAGCCTAATTTAGAAGTATACTCTTGTAACAAATAGCTGAGTCTTAGTTAATCCTAGCAGCTGAGCTTCAATCACAGGTGGCTAGCTGATTCAAATAAGGCAAATCATGGAGCTGTAATCAATTAAGCTGTCTCTATACATCATTTCCATTTTATGACCATAAATGTCTGACCATATTGTAGCCTTAAAGTTCTTTGACTTGCTGTGGTCCCAAGGCCTGCCCGTTTTTAGAATCACAAATAAAGGCCAATTAAGATTTTTTTAAAGCAAATTGTTGTGATTTTGCCTTTTGACAATTGTGATGAAGCCAAAATTGGGATTCAGTTTGTCTTTGTTTTTAAGCTTTTGCTTTTAATCCTTAAATTGTGTTGCATCCCTGGCAGGCTTTGCAAGACTAGGAAATAGTACCATACTTTCATCATCAGAGTGGCTTTTCCACAGAGAACTGATGTGCTGTAATATGAGCAACTTCTTTGAGAGAGCACTTTAGAAGGATCCGCTAGTTTTCTGCTCTGGTAGCTGAAGTGGGTAATAATAAAAGCTTGGAATCTCTCTCATGTGCCTGAGCTTCCATTTGGAGCTGGATGAGTGGGCAAAAGACAGATACGTGTCGCAACAAACTAAGGCAGTGCCTTCATGAGTCATTGCCATGAATAATGAACTATTTCTTGATACCAAGCCATACTGGAATAAGTTCTCCTATGACTCTCTGGGTATGATTTAAGATCCAGCAACATTTTATTCTTTTGACAAAAAAAAAAAAAAAAAAAAAAAAAAAAAAAAAAAAAAAAAAAAAAAAAAAAAAAAAAAAAAAAAAAAAAAAAAAAAAGAAAAAAGAAAAGAAAAGAATAAAAGAAAAGAAAAAGAAAAAAGAAAATAGAAAAAAGAAAAGAAACCTAATTAGCCAGGTAATAACTGAAAGATGTTTCTGATTTCACTTGTGCTCCTCTGAAGTGTGTCACTTCAGACAGGTGCTACAATGCTAACGCCAGGGGCTACCACCATTATTCCAAGGATAAAGGAGGCTGGATGATCATATGATTGAAGCAAGTGAATGGGGTAAAGGCCATGAAATTGATGTCCACATAAAACAGATAATAACATTTAATCAAAAACTCTTGTTCCCACAATTCAAACCACATTCCCAATCTTGGGCAGATACTTCCTAGACACACCAGGTTGCAAGAAGAGCCAAATGAGAATATGTGGACAGGACACTGAAAGAAAAGTTTAACTCCATCCTCTGACAACTGTGTGCCCATAAACCTGCTTTTTTGCACACACACTGAATTTGTACAAAAGAATATATGGTTTGTTTTTCTCCAATCACATTGCTTAAAGTAGAAAAATCAGAGTCACTGGATGTTGAAATATAGTGTATATTTAAACGTTATCCAAGCCCCTCGTTTTATCTAAGATGTAATGAGAAAGAAGGAAAAGGAAAGCAAAAGAATATATTGAGCTATTATATACTGGGTGCAGTACTGTTTTCATATCCTATTACTAATTTAATCTGCACTTACAAAGAAACTTTTCTATACCCATTTGACCAATGGGAAAACTAAAATTCAGTAAATATAAAAATCTTTTCTAGCCAGTCATGGTGGTACATGCCTGTAATCCCAGAAACTCGGGGGGCAGACACAGGAGGATTGCAAGTTCAAGGTCAGCAGCAGCCTGTGTAACCTAGGGAAACCTTGTCTCAAGATTAAAAAATAAAATTAAATGGGCTATGTGCGCACCTCAGTGATAAGAGCACTTGTAAAATATGTACAAGGCCCTGGGTTCAAACCTCAGTACCACAAAAAAATATATATTTAAGGTCATACTTCAAGTAAGAGACAGAAACAAGATTTGAAACAAAATTATTCTGACTCAAAATTATAGCCTTTCTTCTCTCTCTTGTTTTAACTTGCAGATAGAGGATAAATGAGAAGGAGGGGCATGGCTTATAGGCCATATAGGAAGACTATATTGGCTTTTGCATTGCTGTGACAAAATATGTGACAGAAACACCTTAAGGAAGGAAGAACTTATTTTAGCTCACAGTTTCACAGGATCTCAGTCCATAGCAGCAGGGAAGGCATAGCCAAGGATCTGGTAACAGGGACTGTGGCAAAAGACCTTCACATCATGGCAACAGGAAACAGAGAGTGAGACCAGAATCAGGACCGATAAAACCTTCAAAGACCTGCCCACAGTGACCCACTTCTGTCAACTAGTCCTCACCTCCCAAAGTTCCACAGTCTCCCAAAACAGTGCCACCTGCTGGGGAGCAAGCATTTAAACATGAGTCTTTTATATTCAAACCATAAACAGAGAAACTTCAACCAAGTTGGTGGGGGTCATTAGGTGCCATGGAGTGGGGTCCAACTTATAGTGATCTTGTGGTTAGCACAAGTAAAAATGTAGTCAGCATGTCCTATTTGTTGTTGTTGTTGAGTGCCATCAAGTCAGGCCTGACTCATAGTGACCCTTGGAGGTTTTTCAAAGAATGATTGTTTCAACATTGTTTTTTGTTTGTTTGCCTGTTTGTTTTCCAGGAGTGGACTGCCATATCCTTCTCCATTTTTGCAGTGCTGGACATCAAATCCAGGTCCTCAGAGAGCGCAGAGCAAGTGCTCTACCAACAGAGCTATGCCCCAGCCCTTGCATGTCCTAAGTCTTTCTAATTACTCTTCCACATTTAATTCACTACAGGTCTAATAATTCTAGGCTGGGAACATACCTCATAAACTCACTCTTCTGATTAAATTTTAAGAGATCATGCAGTCTGCACCAGTATTGGAATTAAGATTAAATGCCGCCATTTTTGCCCATGGTATAAATACTAAAGCACCACTACTGTTTCTGGAAAAAGATGCAACAACAATAACTTCAAATTAGATCAGCTGTCAAACTCCAGGAAAATGTTGAAAATGCTACCAACTCAGAGAATGAGTAAATAAAGTGAGAAGAAACTAAAATAACAATTATAATGAATGCTTATTATGGGTCAGGCACTGTGCTAAGTGCTTTGTAATGTAAGAGAACAGGGGAGGTCATGGCTATAGTGGAGGTGGATTTTTGGTACAACACTGATTTTACTTGTGAGGTTATTAAATACTTTTAAAATCTTAATATAGAAAGTCTTCTATCTACCCAAGTGCTAATAGAGTCCAAAAGCTTCTTAGTAAAAGGTAAAGTAAAAGCTTGGCAGCTACAAAGGAAAAACAAAAGAAAATACTAGAGGTCTAAGGCCATTAAGGAGTAAATTTCCCATGGTAGAAAAGGATTTTAAAATAATATGTCATTATCCGAAACCTACAACACACTAGCCAACTTAAGAACCTTTAATTACATTATGATGACAAAGTAATCCTACTATACATAGGATAAAAGAAATTACAAATTTAGAAGAAAAATCATACAATATAACAGAATAAGTCATATTGTTCCATTAAAAATGAAAGCCTGAAGCAAGATGTCTAACACAATTATTAATGGAATGTTAGAGTTGCCCTTTGCTCTGTTGTAAGTAGAAATGATTGTACTATATTTCACCAGTTTCACTATTTTTGCCCTCCTCTCAGCTCCATCTCCTTGGAGAGATGCTGAGAAAGAACTGCCCCTCTCCTCCAGATTCTAGAATAAAGCATAGAAGCAGTGTATACAGTAACCTTGCTTCTCATGGGGCCAAGGCTGTCAGTTCCTAAATTTCAAGACCAAGAATAAGGTTATCATCTCTTGAGGTTTTGGTTATCATCTCTTGAGATTTTGGTGGAATATTCTTGGAAATAAACACCATATTATTCTCTATCCCACTTTCTTTGGCTAAGTCATGTGTAGACAAAGGAAACACAAATGCCTACAAACACTTTAAGCAAAAAGCAAAAACTATTTTTAACATTTCTAATAAAAATAATTACATTAACTTTGAAATTTTTACATTTTCTTTAGTTTCTTTGAAACTGAAGGATTTAGAAGCTGGAGCTGACCACAAATTTGGGGGCAAAGAGAATTTCCAGACTATGAAAAATCTGAGGGAGAATGCAGATCACAAAGCCAACCTTTCTACCAGTCAAGTTCTGTTCAGTTGAAATTAAGCTATTTCATCCTATTTTACAAAATGTAAATACTACTGCTGCTGTGTCCTGCCTGTATAGATCCCTGGGCTGGTTGTATCATCCACAACTGGACCTCTGAGTGTCTAATTATGAATAGGTTTCCCATGTGAGTCTACGACTATTGCCTTATCTCACCAAATATCTCTTAAAAGACTCAATTATTTGGTCATAATTGCACCTGTCAGCCCATGCTGCCTCCAATCTCTACATCGGCAAACTTTTCTTTTTTTAATTCCCATTCCTTTGATGCATTTTCGCCTGAATAATGCTTTTCAGAGCCCTTTTCACAAAAGCACTCTGTTCACTAGAAACGTAGTACCTTTCAAAACTGTTAACACTGTAAAACATCATGTCTCTTAAAAAAAATATATAGCTAGAGCTGATATCAGACACTAGACTTTTGCTGCTCTAAATTGGAATCTTCTCTGATAAGCCCCGTTAGAATTCTAAAGGCTGCAGATAGGCCCACAAAGGAGCCTGGGCAAAATGTCTCCAGGGAATTCTTAAATCATTCTAAGTTGCAATCATTTTGCTGCAAGGAAATAGGGGTCCTGCTTGTTAAGTTCAAATTCAAAACGAGTCTGATATTTTTCTCCTCTTATCCATTTTCAAAGCTGACTTCATGAGCTCAGCGTTGAACAACTCCTTTTTATTTTTGCTGTAAATTAAAGCCTTCAAGAGGCAGTGAGTGAGCATCCAGTGTTTGCTTCCCATCCCTAAACAGCACATCTGTCTTTTAGAACATTTTTCTATAGGTTTTGTTTGTTCTACATGACAGAAGCCAACACTTTAACTAAATCATGAAAAGAAGGGAAAGAAGATAGGTGGGAGAGGTGGAGAGTTTGCATTGATGAAAAGTAGTAGGAGGGTGAGCTGGAAGCCAAAATGGGATATTTCTTCAGCTTTCATACATTCGGTGGTAAATGAAGGTAATCTGGGATAACATTCTGAGTCTGACTTGCTTTGTGTTCAGTGCACAAAGATGATAACAGGAATTAACTTGGCATTGAGGCAACTTTTCCTCAGTTCTTGCTTTGGAGCCTTATAAAGAGTTTCTTTAGATTTAAAATAGCATACTGTAAAATCTGGCTGAGGTAAGATTTTCAGCAGCTCTATGATCATTCCCTCTTATGTCCCTATCACAGCATAGATAAATACAAATATGGACCTCTTTATATGAAGCTAAGCTCTTGCATGTTGCCCTGAAGAAAATCATCTTTACTTTCCCTCTGGGAATCATAAGGAAGTCCACCAATGTTACTCTTCACTACAAATCTTTCAAGATTGGCAGATATACAGTTATCCTTCCTACAACTTCCATTCCAGAAACATGTATTGGGTGCCTAGTATATGCCAAGTGCTATATTAGGAACTAAAGCTTAAAGTAAATGAAGTATAATTTTAGAATAACTCTTAGCAAAAGTCATCTATGGTTCCATAAAAGGACATTCAAGTAGCAAGTACTAAATTTCCTAGTCCAATGAAATAGTTTCTAGCTCTTATAAGGATAAGGACTACAATGGAAATTCTATTCATATATCACTAGTCCCTCACCATTTCTGAAATAGTTCTTATTTTTTGAAAAATAAAAGATATTTAACTTTCCCTCCACCTCCCCAATTTCACTAAATTAAGGCAATAATCCCCCATGTGTCTGTCAGCTTGTCCTGCTGTAGGGGCTTGCATGTTGCTGTGATGCTGAAAGCTATGTCACTGGTATCTCAGATACCAGCAGGGACACCCATGGTGGACAGGTTTTAGCTGAGCTTCCAGACTAAGACACACTAGGGAGAAGGATCCAGCAGCCCACTCCCTGAAACAATTAGGCATTGAAAACTCTGTGACTAGCAGAGAAGCACTGTCAAAGATAGTGCCAGAAAATGAGCCCCCCAGGCTGGAAGGCATTCAAGAAATGACTGGAAAAGAGTAACCACTTCAAAGTAGAATTGACCTTAATGATAGGAATGGAGTAAAGGCCATGGTATCTCCAGTTGCTGATATTGTTGTTGTTGTTAGGTGCCATCGAGTCGGTATCCGACTCATAGAGACCCTCATAGGGTTTTCAATGGCTGACTGGCTCGGGATTGCCTTGGGAGTGGATTGCCAGGTCCTTCTCCCATTTTGTGGTGCTGGCAATTGAACTCGGGACCTCAGAGACTACAGAGCGGTGCTCTACCAACTGAGCTAAATCCCAGCCCTAGTTGCTGATATAGCACATATCAAAATGAGAAGAAACATAGTAGTTGCTACAATAGGCTCACACATGAAAAGATCGTGTGCATGGCACAGTGTTGGGTAATGTTTTGTTCTATTGTACACACGGTTGCTATGAGATGGTCCCGATTCAATGACACCTAACAACAACAAGACAGCAATAAAATATAATGGTTACAAGCATATACTCTGGCAGTTGGGGGTATAGCTCAGTGGTACAGCAAGCCTAGCATGCACAAGACCGTAGCTACAATCCCTAAAAACCACAAAAATAAATATTTTTTAAAAAAGCATGTAGTCTGCAGTCAGAACTAAGTACTTTCCCCACCTCCTTGTGTGGGCAAATGACTTTGGGGAACACCATCCAGTAGGACTTTCCGTAATGATGAAATTGTCATCTATCTGTGCCATCCAATGCAATGGCAACTTGGCACAGGTGTCTATGGAACAGTACTGCTACTGAAGAGGTAAATCATTGCCATATTTGATTTTTCTTAATAAATGTAAGTAGCCACATCTTGGGCAGCACAAACATAGCATTTTCTCATCTATAACATGGAGATTATAAGGGTCTTTAGGGCTGGGATTTAGCTCAGTTGGTAGAGTGCTGCACTGCAGTCTTTGAGGTTCCGAGTTCAATTCCAGCACCGCAAAAATGGGAGAAGGACCTGGCAATCCACTCCCAAGGCAATCCTGGAACAGTCAGCCATTGAAAACCCTATGAGGGTTGCTATGAATCAGATACTGACTCAACAGCACCTAACAACAACAACAACAACAATCTCTTGACATTCTTAAATAACATAGTAAGATAAATAATTAAAAACATAAATTCTCATAAATTCTCATATAATTATTTGTATTTCATTAAATTGTGTTTCTACATAAGTTGATTGTCCTTGAATGAGTTTTGCCCTATTAGCAATATTTTATCACTTCTCTAAGACAAAAGTCAGGCCCCATTCCTCCTCAGGTTCTCAATGTTAAGAAAAGCCTAGTGTATGAGAAATGTCCAATGACTACTTATTGAACTCAACTCAATAAAGCAGGTGTTAAAGGAGTTCCATTGCTGCAAATAGAGATGAATTGAAGCAAAACCCAAGTACACTTCTAATTTCCAAGGCTGCATCAGAGCTTTGGAGCAGATCATGGTTTTGCTATTTTCTAGTTGTGTGACCTTAGGGAAATTACCTGACTTCTTTGAACCTTGGAATTGCCATCTGTAAAGTGGTGACCACCCTGCCTAACTCATGGAGATGAGCGGAATGCTGGCAGACAAACAGGATGTGGGTAGGAATATCAAGTCCCTTTTCTTTCTCTCTTGTGGCAGTTTCTATGACTATTCAGTCCACAGGTATCATTCTCCATGCAGCAGTGAAGAGACATGGATGGTGATTACCTCTTTTTTGCCTAGAATTCCATCACTTTGAATTTTTTCTTCTAACCTTGCAATTTGAAATACAAATATCCCTGAAAATTGTTCCCTGGCCATCTTGGTCTTCCACACTGAGGGTACATAACAAACTTCTCCCTGACTACAGTGTACAGATGAAACATGACTTTTCATTCAGGTGTGGGTGCTTAAAAGTGCTAATTTTGGACAAGGAAAACAAACCTGGGTGCAGGGGCAGGGAACACAGAAGGAATCCTGCTTTGAACTGGGGAAAGAAAGAATAAAAAGAAAGGGGGGGTACCAGAAGGAAGGAGTTTTATCCCATCACTACAGATGGAAAGAAAGAAAAAGAAAGAAAGAAAGAAAGAAAGAAAGAAAGAAAGAAAGAAAGAAAGACAGACAGACAGACAGACAGACAGACGGATGGAGAGAGGGAGGGAGAGGGAGGGAGGGAGGCAAAGGTGGCTGAAGCTTAACCTAAGTCACTATAGATAGCCTCAAAGAGCGAAAACAGGGCTCCATCAGGCACTTAGGCATACATTTGGTTTCACAATGCACAGGTTTTAAATAATGCATAGAACTTTTTTAATAGAATGTGCACTGTGAGAGTGCTCAGAGCTCTTGAAACAACAAGTTCTGTAAAAAGTTTTATGGTGATTTTTGCTTTTAGGCACTTTACAAAATGAGACATAATATTATGATTAAAACTTGCAAGTCAAGGTCTAGGAACATGGTCTTGTAACTAAAGATGTGCTGAAATTTTATGAGGCACATCAGCCAAGAGTGGACCTATTTGGTATTTATATCAAGCTTTTTTCTCCCCAAAGATCAAAGTATTATTTCATCATCCATCACACAGGGAGGTTAAATGGCTTGCCGATGTCACACTGAGAGCTGATGGCGGGGCCTGCATCTCAGGGCCTACAGTCCCAGACCATCCTGCCTGAGGAGGGTGCACAGCGGTCTCCCATCTGCATTACCACGCTGTACTGCAGTGCCACCGCCTTCTCCACACCAGTGAAGTAGGAGATGCTTCCTCTTAACAAATGGGCAGGGCAAGGCAGACTCATAAGGATCCAAGGAGAGGGCCGGCTTCTAACAAGCCCAGGAGTTGCTCCAAGGGACAGGTGGGACAACACAGCATTGGCCTGTCCAGTGGGGACATTGAGCATTTAGGGTTCTAGCAGAGCAGGGCCAGCAAACAAAAGAAAATATCAGTTTCAAATCTCATACAAACTGTGTGATTTTAAAAATAAAAAAAAAAAAAAGAAAAGTAAAGCTATTCAACTTCAGCATACATGTTAAGTTTTGAGTTATAGTGCTTACTATTACTGTTTGTTGTTAGGTGCCATTGAGCTTAGCTCAACTCATAGCAACTCTCTAGGGTTTTCAATGCCTAATTGTTAGCATCCAATCCTGCCTCATCTCAGAAGCTAAGCAGAGTTGGCCCGGTTAGTCCCTGGATGGGGGACCGCCTGGAAATACGAGATGCTGCAGGCTAGGGAGAAGGACCTGGCTACCCACTCCTGAAATAGTCAGGCTTTGAAACCTCTATGAATAGCAGAGAAGCACTGACAATAGTGCCAGGTATGGCATAGTCTTGGGGAGTGTTTCATCTTCTATATGTAGGGTTGCTATGAGTCGGACCCAACTCAACAGCACCTAACAACAACAATTAACATTTATCATAAAGTAGTGGTTAAGAACACAAATGCTGACATTACTCCCAGAGTTCAAATCCTGGCTTCCTTATTACCAGCTGGGTTACACTGGGCAAATTACTTAAGCTTTCTGTGCTTCATTTCCTATTCCATAAACTCGGAATAGTAATAAAAACAACTTAGAGAATTGTTAGTATTAAATGACTTCATTCATATACAACACTTAAACGAGTACCTGCAATATTATTAGCAAACAGATACTATATATAGCTGATATACACATTTGCTGGGAGAAGGGCCTGGCAATCCACTCCCAAGGCAATCCCGAAACAGTCAGCCATTGAAAACCCTTGAGGGTCGCTATGAGTCAGATACCGACTTGATGGCACCTAACAACAACAACACATTTGCTAATAACAGGCAAAGTATTGTTGCCACTGTGGTGGTAGTTGTTCAAATTCCTTATGTTGGAGATGGAAGGAATGATAATATTTTCAGGTTTTAGAACCTTTACCATCTTCACTGACCCTGGGTGTACCCCAAACCAAACTTCTCCAAAGGGAGAAGATGGCCACTAAACTGGGCATGGCAGCTCTATGTTAAAAAGCAGGAATGGGAGGCCAGATGGCATTGGCTTTCAGATGTTCTGAGAATCGCTGGTGATTATGCTGCTCTGCAGTCCTGAACAGCAAGAATGATAATAGCACCTTGGAGGAAGCCAGCTGGCTGGGCAGGCTTGTCACTGACCTCGTGTGTCCTATGGGAAAGGGCAAGTTTAAGCTAGACAGCACTCACAGGGAGAAGGTTAACTCCACAAGGCACTGGTTTACCTTCCCCGATCTGCAGTGAGGCCATGCCCAGACCTGACTTCAGGATGGCCTGACATGAAGAAGTACCCACGATGGCCAGGGCTCAAGTTGGATGGGTTTGTAAACCCAGAATCCCTCAGATGGGGGCAAGGACAGGAAGTCAGCAAAGGTGAGATCGTACTTTTCCTCTCATTACAGACCTAGCACGAGGCATCTGTTCAGTCAGGCATTAGCAGCCAACCTTTCCTATAAATGCGAATGCCTGTGTCTTTACCTGCTGATATTACTACTTAACAAACGAGAATTAATGTCTGAGCCCCAAGAAAAGGAAATAAATGACATCTTCTGCCAGTTGTAGGGAGGATTCTGTTCTAATAAGCAAGGGCTAAGCATAAAATTCATTCGCTTTACTTAGAAACAGATGAAAAATATTGTCAGAAATAATTCACTTTTACTTTTCTTGTAAAATTGAAACACAGCAGCAATTATAAGAAAAATCACCTGACTGCAAAGCCTTTTATAAACTTTAAAACAGTTATATTTAAAAATAACATTAATTGCCCTGAAACTGTTCAACTGCAACAAAAAAGATTTTCCTTAACACAAATACATTGGGTTGTATTATGACAATAAATGTTGCAGTATTCGTCAATGATGTTGTGAATTATCTCCTAATGGTCAAAGTCTGCCTTTGGTTTGAAAAGTGACACCACAGGCCAGAAGATATACCCCATTAGTATGTGCTGAATGATCAATCATCCCAGTGCAGCCTTGAATCTAGAACTCCTTGATTTAATAAGCTTATACCATGTTGTACCAACTCTACATTGTTACTAGTATGTCAAGCACATCTGAAACATGAAATAGAATGAATATTTTAAAATATTTTCATTAAAATATTTTAAAGAGAAATTTCCAGCACAAAATTGCTTTATTATTTTGGCAACAGCTCTTGTGGAAAAACAGATATTGTAATGGCTTGACCTTAAAGAATGATGTTGGAGAATGTATGTATATATTTTAAATGTCTAGTTGCTTCTTTCTGAGCAATAGACAAAACAAAGAGAGGTCATGCTATGGATGTATATTTCAACCCTGCTCCAGGCAATACTTATGTTCCAAAGGGCATCCAGCACTGAACCATGAGACCCCTCTGACTCCATCCAGAAATCTTGACCAGGGTCGGTTTTGCCTCAAATGAAGAGAACAAGACTAGATTACTACACAGACATATAATATGTGTAATATTTTAGAAAACAGGATCTTCTTTCCCTGTCCTACTCCATTTCCTAGACATTAGTCAATTCACACAGTATCTGAAAGAAATCATAAAATATATGCCCAGTAGAGCTATACTGGTTTTTTATGGTTTTATTAAACTGTATTTCTTATTAAAGAGCTCTGCATTTCTAAGGTATCATCAGGCATAGAGACCACAGATATAACTGCAAATCACATGCACAAGTAAATGTGCACATGCAAGTGCAATTAGCAAGTGTTCAACAGTCACTTTGCACAAAACATGTTAGAGGAGCCTGTAAAAACTACAAAGACAAGAGACCACAATTGCCCTAGGAGGAAGTAAGTTCCCAGGGAAGAAAAGCCAAATGAACTAATACAGAGCTACTGAGGAGTGGATGAATATGACATCTGAAAATCCAAAGCTCTCTCTGAGGGCGAGAAGTCTCAAGTCAGAGACCAGATCAAGCCAAGTCTCAGGGGCAAGGGAGTGAGAGAAAGATTCCTCCCTCCAACTTGCTTCTATTCCCTGAATGCCCAAGAATTTCCTGAACTATATCAACCCTGGATTCCATTCATGTCACCAAACAAGTCTCTGGAGACAAATATGGAAATATCCTACCTCCCTGATCCACTCTCCTCCCCTGGGGAAGAAGTCCCCACTCACTCCAGAAATTGCCAACATCTCGCCAGACATTGCCAGACATCTACTAACACAACAGCCCCTTAGACACCTGCACTAATGCTTGAAAGAAATTGCCAATCTCACAGAATTTTTTCTTAATGTAATATTTAAAGTAGTTCAAATGCAATCTTGAACATGTCACAAAGTGAATTATTTTCAAGATGAGGCAAAAAGCTTTTCTACCTTTTAGACACAACAGTATTTAGGGTTAGTTACTCAAAGGGGAAAACAAATGTGCTTTTTTTTTTTTTTTTGAGAACCATGTGAAGTATCTGCCATGTATCTTGTCAGCTTGTGCTATGGGGGCTTGAGTGTTGCTGTAATGCTGAAAGCTATGCTACCAGTATCTCAGATACCAGCATACTAGGGAAAAGAAACTGGCAGCCGACTCCTGAAACAATTAGCCATTGAAAACATTGAATAGCAGAGAAGCACTGTCAAATATAATGCCAGAAAATGAGCCTGTCAAGATGAAAGGCATTCAAGAAATGACTGAGGAAGAGTTGCCGCCTCAAAGTAGTCTATCTTAATGATGGGAATGGAATAAAGTCCCTGGGACCTCCAACTGCTGATGTGGCATGATTCATGATGAAGAGAAACACAGTGGCTGCAACAATCAGCTCAAACATAAAAAGATGGGGTGTATGGCACAGTACAGGTTCCATATGAGTTGGATCCAACTTCACAGCACCTAACAGCAACATGTGAAATACACTTGAATTTCTTTCTCTTACCTTTCTTCCTTCTCTTTCTCTCTCTTTAATAAAGGAGCAATAGAGACAACCTTCACATTTTTTTTAGATCCTCTTCTTCATCTTCACAGTAAATACTTTTTTTTCCTGAGACTATCTTTAGCCCTGCCCCTCAAAAAAAGAATATAATAGGCTGTCCGTTCATGTTGTGATTTGAAGAAAAACTATTCTGGGCCAAATGACCTATCTTTACAGCTTCTGTTAGTGTCTAAAATTCTACCATTAAAGCTTCATGGTTTTACCTGAAGATACTGACTATGCAAAATGTCTCATTCATAGAAGGGATGACCAGCATCAGTCCCCAATACCAAAGTAAAGCTGTTGGGACGAGTGGAGAGTGCTCACTAATACCAGGCAGCACCCATCCAGAAAGGGCCTTACTACTGCACAGGGTGGGCCCTGGACTTCATAGGGACCCGCAGCCTTGCTGAGTCTGGAACTCTGAGTGTATCTAAACCTAGCATCTCTTGGTGACAGTGCCACTCATGGCTTTATCCCACTCTTCACTCAGTTTCCCCTTTATATGCGAGGTTTAGAGACCCACTCAGTTCAGTCTGGATCTTCTCATCCCTGTATGACCTTTGCCAGCTGGCCTTGAGTTCATTACAGCTTCACGAAGGAGAATGACACATGAACAAATGATTACCACGCAATTTTGTAGGTGCTAAGGAAAAGCAAATCCAAGTGCTACAGAAACGTCTAACCCTGCCCAGGCCTGGTGGTGCATGTCTATAATCCCAGCAACTTAGGAGGCAGAGGCAGGAGGATCTCAAGTTTGAGGCCAAAGGCAGACTGTATAACTTAGTAAGATAAAAAAATAACAAAATGACTGTGGGTGCAGCTCAGTGGTTGAGCACTTGCAAAGTATGTGCAATGCCAGGAGTTCAGTCTCCAAGTACTGAGAAAAAGGAGAGGAGAGGAGAGGAGAGGAGAGGAGAGGAGAGAGGAGAGAAGAGAGGAGAGGAGAGGAGAGGAGAGGAGAGAGGAGAAGAGCAGGGAGGGGAGGGGAGGGGAGGAGAGAGGGAAGAAAGGGAGAAAGGAAGTGAGGGAAAAGAAACATCTAACTCTGCCTGGAAACATCTTCACAGAGAAGTATGCAACTGAGCTGAATCCCAGAGAATTAAAACAATTTCGCCAGTTATTCCAGACAGAATGAACCACCTGTGCAAAGGGATAGAGGCATGAATCAGCAGGCTCACAGAGAAGGTGAGAAGGCTGAAGCAGAGGGCTTCTGAGAGGGCCAGGAAAAGCAGAGAGAGTTTGGTAAGATCAGACTTTCTGCGAGGCACTGTGGCGCACACCTGGCTCTCAGTGACTCAGTAGGCTGAGGTAGGAGGATCACAAGTTCCAGGCCAGAAGCAGCCTGCACAACTTAACAAGACCCTGTCTCTGAATAAGAAATAAAAAAGGGGACGGGAGTGCAGTGCAATGGCAGAGCACTTGCCTACTATGTGTGAGGCCCTGAGTTCGACCTCTAGTTCTGTAAAAAGTAAAATAAAAATAAAAACATCAGACTTTTTTTCTATTTGTAACATAGAACCAAGAGAAGTTAAACAAAGGAATACTACTTTCAGGTTGCTGTTTGAGAAAAGAAAACAAAGGTCTACAATTTGCTTTTAAAAGGAAGGAACACAATCATTGGTAGCCAGCAGCAACGTGAACATGGTTGGTCAGATTCTTATTCTGAAGCTGTGGTTCTCAACCAGAGTTGGTGCTGCCCTTGAAGAATATCTTTGGTTGTTGCAACTTGCAGGGGACAGGGGGCAGCTAGAAAAGGGGCTCTTGATATCCACTGGGTAGAAGCCAGGGATGCTGCTAAACATCCTATAATGCACAAGGCATCCCTGGACAACAAAGAATTGTCTTGTTTGGCCAAAAACATGTCAATAGCGCCAAGGTTAAGAAACTCTGTCTATAAGAAGATGAGGGAGCCAGAGGGCTCGGCATGGTAGAACTCACAGTGGACTTTTCCCAGAGAGACAAGAAGCAGATCAGAGAGAATGCAGGACTTCTCGAATTCTTGTTCTACCACTAATCCACACGCCAGATGATCTTCACGTACCTATGTAACTTGGAACTCTGCTGCTTTCTCTCACATCCCAATGAGTGAGAGAGATGGTATTATTGGAATAACCCTGAATTTGACCCAATTGGTATTCCACAAAGGAAATCATTTGTAAGCATCAATTCTTGATTAATCACAACATTGCCTAGGATCACAGCTGATCAAAGCATGCATTAGGCAACACTGAAGTAAAGAATAACTGCCTTGGGCACTGATCTAAGGGAGAAAGCAATGTCATCTCCCTGCTTCCAGCAGATCAGTGACCTTCCTAAACACATAGAAAAGCAAGTCCTCCCACCAGGAAAACCAGAAATCATCCATTCACCAGGACTTTCTTGTAGACGATCATTCAGGGTACAAAACTTTCCCCAGGAAACCAATGCAATCTGCCATCAGTTTAGGTTCAAGTCTCACTATCTGCCCAGGTTTAAAAACTCAGAGTCAGTAGAGTGCTTGCTCTATGTGCTCTGAGGCCCTGGGTTCAATCCCCAGCACCACAAAAACGAAAGAAGGTCCTGGTAGCTCGATCCGAAAACAATCCCCAAATAATCAGCCACTGAAAACCCTATCTCAATGTAAACAACACAGTTTCATGAGTACATTGGAAAAATAGGAGAATATAACCCAAATACGTATATGAGTTTTACTACAAATTAGTCAAAAGGTTCCATAAACATTGTAAGTTGCTAAAAGTGAAACCAAAAGTGATGTAGTAGTTGCCTAATGGAAAAAGCCAATGCTGTATTACTCTGTACCCACCAACATTTACTAATAGAGAGAGAAAAGAAGAAAGAAAGAAAGAAAGAAAGAAAGAAAGAAAGAAAGAAAGAAAGCAAGCCAGCCAGCCAGCCAGCCAGCCAGCCGGCCTGCCGTACCAATAGCAGAGAAGCATGGACATAATGCCAGGCATGACACAGTGTCAGAGAGTGTTTTGTTCTGTTGTACATAGGGTCGCTATGAGTGGGACCTAACTCAATGGCACCTAACAAAAACAACAGCAAATAACAGCAACAGCAACAGCAGCAAAATGTGTGTGTGTGTGTGTGTGTGTGTGTGTGTGTGTGTGTGTGTGTAAAATCCTTTTTTCAGATGATGCCTTTTTTGCTGCCTCCATTCCCACTTCTACCTGGGTTTCTATGACTCACCTTTGTCTCTACCACCACAGTGCAGCAACTGGGGGCTGTTATTTGCAAGCAGAGTACAAGCATCAGGCATAGCAGCCAAGTTGAACTTCACAAATGGGAGAATCTGCCTTCTTGTTGGTTTTCAACTGAGAAAATGTGATTTCATTACAAAGAAAATGCCTGTGAAAGTGCTTGAGCAGGAAATAGCACTTCCAATATAGTATCCCATAGATTCAAACTATGTGGCTAAGAAGGGAAATAGGATTTGGGGTGGACAAGTGTTACAGGAATCTCAACAGAAAATTTAGTCTGCATAGCATTTTTCTGGAAGGGTGCAATAGAAACCTGCAGCAATAGTAGCCTCTGGAGAGGATAAACCAAGTGTGAAGACAGCAGAGGAAGCAAAGGAATCCATTGTTCATAGTATATCTTTTAGTCTCCTTTGAATTCTAAACCACATGCATATATTACCTATCCATAAAATAACAATTCTTTTAAAAAATGAATGCTATAAAACTCATGAAAAAGAATGAGCTTATTAAAACAAAACCAAATGAGTAAAGCCCCAGTTTCTATGCTCTGACTTAGTCTCCTCTTTTCTGTGTAGTCACAGGACTCTTGGAAATTAAAAATAAAAAAAATCAAAACTTTAAATTCACTTCTAAACTCCCAACCCATGTTTCCAAATACTAGTGGCTTCTTCAGCTGACATCCCACCTATGGGCTCCTCAGTGACAACAAACCCTCAACCCAAATCCTCCTCTTCCTAACTTCTTTCCTTCCCTCTTCTCTACAAGCCTGATCCTCTTCCAACAGTCTCAGTAATTATTAGAAATAACCACCCACTCAGCTTCCCAATAAAAACCTTGATGAGCCAGGCATTGTGGGACATGCCTATAATCCCAGAGACTCAGGAGGCTAAGGCAGGAGGATAACAAGTTTGAGGCCAAAGGCAGCCTGTGCAACTTAGCGAGACCCCATCTCAAAAAATAAAAAAGGGGATGAGAGTCAAGCTGGGTGGTACAGCACTTGCCTACCTGCATAAGACCCTGGGTTCAACCCCAGTATTGCTGGGGGAAAAAAAATTACCTTAGCAATCCTTCTCCTTGTTCCTATTATAATCACCAAATATTAATTCCTTCAATGGAATGTGAGCTCTCTGGTTAGTTTTTCTTCTCCATCATTCTCTACACTTCTGCAGCCCCCACTGCCAGTCATCTTTCTCAAATACATTTACCTGTTCCTGCTTCAGACCTTTACATAACTCCCTGTTGCCTATAGTATGAAGCCCTCATGTCCTAGCTTGACAAATGACCATTTATAATGTACCCTGAAGATGCATTTCATCCTTAATACATGAGCTATACCCTGGCCACTCTGGTCTATCAAGCTTTGCTCATCAATGCCTTTTACATGCCTTCACAACTTTGCATTTACTGTTTCCTTAGCTTGGAAAGCCTTCCCTCCCCATCAGACCCTGTCTAAAAATTAAATTTCTATTCACCCTTCCAGACCTCCATTCAGATTATACTTTCTCTGAAAAGCTTTTTAGGACCGCTCTCTCCTTTCTGCTCCTCTAACACTTTGTACACAATGGATGGTAGTCCTAACCACACTCTGTAATTATTTATGTTCTATCTCCCCTACCAGGATATAAGATTCTTAAAAAAAAAAAAAAAAAAGGAAAAAGAAAAAGGCCTACTATGTTTTATTCATCTTTAAATCCTCTGTAGCTCCCTGCTAACACTGCACATAAATATTGCTGAATGAATTGGCTAAAAGTACTTTGGTAAAAATGTAACACATTATCCCCAAATTTTATAGACCTCTGTGGCTAAAATCTCATTTCTTTGCCTTCTCTCTCTGCATACCTATTGGCACGCTATCACAGGTCTCAGGAGGGCCAGTTATTCAAAGGAAACTAACAAAGTGCCTGCTATTTGTAAACAGGGCCATTTGAAAATCCTCTGGGCCAGATTTAGAGATTGCCTTTCTAACTCTGACAACGTTCCTTTGAGCACTCACTCCGCTCTGAGAAGCATTCTTTTCTAAATGTCTTGAGTCCTATAAGCAACTTTGTTTCCCCTGCGAACACTTTCAGGGAAGCTGAAAAACTATGTAGTGACCCCCCAGAGACCTACCTGGCCAGTGACTCACACCAGCCTAGGAGGGGGAGGGGGACTTCAGAGAGACAGCGCTAATCCCTGCCCACCTCTGCTGCCATCAGCTACTTAACTGCTTGAACCTTGAAGGGCTCTCTGCTCCCCAGTGAAGACATGGCAGCCCATTAATCATGAGCTTATTCAAGTAAAACAGCATCACAAGCAAAGTGATAACTGGGGTGGCTTAAAGAACTGTGGGCAATGAATTAGGGTAAGATTAGGGCAAGGCACTCATTTGAATGTAGGGGGGACTTGGGGGGGTGGGCAGAGAACCACGACAGCTCGGAGCCTCAGGGTCTTGGTTTTGCTGCTCTCCTGGCTTGGAATTCTTCACCTAGAAATGCTCACATTCAGGTCTCTGCTCAAATGTCACCTCCCAAGAGGCTGTCCTGATCACCCAAGCCAAAAACAAACAAACAAACAAACAAAACCAGCATGTAATTATGAGAAAGAAAAACCGAATTAAACCACACCAAACCTTGGCCTCTTTAAGACTGGAGAGTTTATATTCCTCACTCCCCTAATCAAAGAATAGGATTACACTCCCTTATTTAGGAAATACAAGGAGCTTCTCTTTCTGAACACAGAAGAGCTGCAATAAATTCCTGCCCATAGGGACATAGCCTCTGGTATCTACAAGTTATCTAAAAGTTGCTTTTTCAAAGATAGATTTGTGGTCAAGGACTTTCTGCTTTCTGCTTGAATTGCTCTGTAACACCTGCAGACTTTTTAAAGTAACCAGTCAGAAAGAAACACACAGATCCCTTTGTCTACTAGTCTATAAGTCATATATAAGGGGACAGGAAAGAATAACTTGGGGAGCACAGCCATTTTGGGGACTAGAGATCCTGCTGTTGCTCTGCTGGCAATGAAGTCCCTTCCTCTAATTAATACTGGTGTTCAGGTGACTCTCTCTGGTGGGCTCTGCTTCCTCTACGACATGACTCCCCATCCTCCCCATCCTCCCATTGCTTTGTCTTCCCGTTTTTCATTGGCACTTTTTGGTAGCAATTACTAACCTAAAACCATATTACCTGTTTATATGCTGAACGTCATCTCCCCCATTCACCCAGGCCTCTTCCCAAACAATCCAAGTACAAGAATGTCACCCAATAAATGTTACATTCTTAAAAATATACAAAGGAATAGAATCCAGGGTATTTGACACTTGGAGCCTGTACAATCCCCTGTGTGTGATGAGGCCATTTGCCTCTGCTGCCCACCTATGACAGAGTATGATGGCCTCTCTGCCTACTCAGCCCACTCATTGTTCAGGACAGAATGGATATACACTCCAAAGGAGGATTCACTCAAGGAACACTGAATGGCAAAAGAGGATCACAAACCTCAAAGATACCTGGAGGTGATGGGCAGGATAAGAGGAATGGTCAAGAAACTAAGATGGCATGGAGAGCACAGCACAATGTTCAGAATTTGGGGATGATGAAAAAGTTGAAAGGGGAAGAAATTAGTAATAATTGCTACAGTGTGTGTGTGTGTGTGTGTGTGTGTGTGAACCTCCTCAACATAAGACGGGCCTCCCCATGGAAGGCATGTGTGTCATGGCAGTGTGTCAGTGTACTCTGTGCCTTCTCTTCCTCATTAGGAATAGACATCTAGCCAGGCAAAAAATTCAATATATTTGGGGTAAAGTTAGAGGGAGAAGCCTGAGCCTCAGCACCAGAGGCCCCTGGCCCAAGCAGAGGAATCTGGTCCTTCAACCAGCACTGCCTTCTCCAGGCTTTTCACCAGCTAGAAAGATGAAATTAGTCTAGAACTAAAAGAGGCCATAAGCCACCTTCAAGTCAAGTAAGCATTGACTACTTCATAGTGCCGTGGTTTCCATCCAGCTTAGCTTTGAATGCGGGTACTCACGGTTCTGGGGTGTAGAGGGGATCTGAGCCATGTCGGACATACTGAGTACAGTGGAACACTCTGTAGGCCAGTCCTGCCAGAAAGTCTCTTGGGCTCAGATAACCAGCCACCGGCCTCACCGTGAAGCCAGACCTTTCTAAAGAGACAACAGAAAAAGCCAACTAAATATTCACCTCAGGACCTGAGGGCTCACACGGGGGTTCCTATTATTTATTAGGATGTTTCAGAAACAAAGTAATCAAGGTTTTAAAACTTCTGACAACTGAATGACGTATCCTATTAATAGCCACCATAGTTGGGGCTTCTCATGACTAAAATACTGTCATAAATGATGGTTTCCAGGGGAACAAAACATTTATTAAAAGGGGAAAAAAGGTAAAAATATATTTAGAAACTTAAATTCAAAAGCCAAATTAGGATAAGAAATCCCAAATACACAGTAGAAGATTATAGTAGAAGAGTACAATCTAAAGTGATGCTTACCACACATTATCTGGTATCTTTCTAAAGGACACACCTGCATGCATGCATTCAGTGGTACACTAAGCCACCGCCTTCACTAGTGTCTTGGTACCATTCACACCACAGCATTCGATGTCAATACTTCCTAACTTCATCCTGTATTGTTGTTTTGTGACACTATATTTATTATTGCAATTTGAAGAGGTATACTGAAGTTCTACATGCTTTATCAGTTTAATGTTGTTAGGTACCACTGAATCAGTGTCTGACTCATAGCAACCCCGAGTACAACAAGCAAAACAGTATTGTCAGGGCTTCTCTGCTATTCACAGGGTTTTCAACGGCTGATTTTTTTGGGGGAAAGAGGGGGACTGCTTCTCCCAAGCCTACAGCACCTGGTTCCCAGGCGGTGTCTCATCCAAGTACTAACAAGGCCCTGCTTAGCTTCTTGAGATCCAACAAGATCAGATGCCACAGTAGTATGGCTGCAGGCTTATTGGTTTATAGTAGGAAGAAAAACCAGAATACAATAAAATCTATGAAAATGCCCTAAACCATTTACTCACTTAGGCTGTGGTTCATCGCTGTTCTCAGTTTTATGAAAATAAAACATTTCATAAAAATGTTATACATTTTTAAATGGCTTCCTTACATTGTCCTTGTCTTGCAAGAGCAGTTTTATTTTTTCATGAAAATTGTATATATTGAAAATGTAAGACATGTTTTGATAGAAATATACATAGTGAAAAGAATACCACAGTCAAGCTAATATACTCATGTCTTCATATAGTTATGTGGGAGGGGGGAGAGCACATGAAATCTACTCTTTCAGCAAATTTCCATTATACAATACAGCATTACTAACCATAATAACCATGGTGTAAATTAGATCTTTAAATTTATTCATCCTAGATAATTGCAGCTTTGTACCCTTTTCCCAATCTCCCTAATCTCTCCACCTCAGGTAACCACTGTTCTACTGTCTGCTTTCATGTAGTCAACTTTTTAAGATTCCACATCTAAGTGGGATTATGCAGTATTTATTTGTCTTTCTGTTTTTGGCTTATCTCATTTACCATAATGTTCAGGAGGTCTGTTGTTACCCTTGACACCCGCCCATAGAGGCTCTCATTTGGAAAACTTCAAGTTGTTAGGAGGGCACCACAGAATGGTTGGAAATGATGTTAAAAGGTAAGATCCAACTAAGTTTCTAAAATAAGTCCATCCTGGGATTTCTGTTACCTACACGGAAATAACACTGTTCCCAGGCCTCCTCAGACCCATAATTCTAACAGCATTATGTTTGTTCTAAGTTTTCACTTTGGATTGCTCCCCACTGAATATCAAAAAGATAAGTGGATTTTCTTCATTTTCTATATTATATCAATTAAACCAGTATATCTGACATGTGGGACATGAGTGGTGGTACACAAAGGAACATTTTTTAATAGTTATGTATTTTATTTTTATGTAAATTAGAAAAAATATGAAACTGACATAAATAACTGTGAATTTGTATATATCATTGCTTTTGAAGCTTCCATTTTAAACAAATTGGGCATTGTAAAAGTAAGTCAATTAAAAGAAATAAAAACACATGCACTTACATTGTTTTTGCTATGTGCCAATGAGTGATGCAAATTGAACTCCATACTGCCTCTCATCAAAATATTAATTTGGGAGACAGATATGGCAAAAATTATGAAATGGTATTCAAATTACTGGGGTATGAGAAACAATGCAGTAAAAGGTGAACCCTACATATAAGCATGGGTTGGCATTTAGCTCAGTTGGTAGAGTACTGCTCAGCACTTTCTGAGGAGCCGGTTCCATTCCTAGCACCACAAAATGGGAGAAGGACATGACAATCTATTCCCCAAACAATCCAGAAACAATCAGCCATTGAAACCCCTGTGAGGGTTGTTACTAGTGAGACTCCAGGGCACCTAACAACAACAACAACATATATGAGCTATGGTGCCCATTGTGAATATATAGGATGCACTTAACCCTGGGGGAAACAAAGAGGAACATGACAGGCAGGGTCATTAGGGTGAATAACATCGAGTTTAACAACAACAGAAGGCATTATATAATTAGGTGCTAATTAAGTGATACTGATCAGTGGTTCTCAATCTCTTTTCCTCTGTAATAAACACTGTATAGTAGATAATGTTTGCACTGGGGATCCTCCGCTACAGGTGCAGCACAGTGCCAGGTGGGATTCCCAGCATGCCAGGTGTGAGGCCAGGCATTTCTCTCCTGATGTTCATGATACAGAACAAAGGCAGAAGGAGAGATCCAGGCAGCTGTGAGGATCACGAATCACAAAGGATGCTGGACTTGCTCTGCATTGTGAGCAATAGGTAGAATGTGAGTAGGCAGAGAAGAGATGAATTTTATTGTAAGGGACAGAGCTTAAGCAGAAGTATGGAAGGCCCACAGTGACCACAGGCAGTGCATGTAGGGCAAGAGACACGTGGAGAGCTAGGTGAGGGCCCCGAATTGAGGCTGAGCAGTTCAAACCTGGCCAAATCCAGTTTGCTACCAGCTTTTGCATATCCCAAGAGAATAGTTTCTGTATTTGTTAATGGACACATAAAAATAGTGATATACAATGCAGTCCCTGTGATTCAGGAAGCAGAGGCAGGAGGATCGCAAGTCTAATGGCAGAGGCAGCCTGCAGAGCTGAGCAAGACCCTGACACAAAACATAAAAAATGGCCTAGGAGTATAGCCCACTGGGAGAGCACTTGCTCAGTATGTTGAGACCCTGGGTTCAACCCCCAAATTACCACAAAAAATCAAATGAAATAAAATAAAATAAAAATAGTACTCTACCAGCTTGGGTTACCTAGGGAGCTCAAGGCCAGCAAGGCTCTGTTTCAAAAAAAAAAAAAAAAAAACTGGATACAAGTTCACACATAATGTCCTGATCTTACCTCTTGGCCCACAAAACCTCAAATGTTTACTGTCTAACCATTTACCAAAAATGTTTGCCAACCCCAGTAACAATAGGAAGGTACTGAGGGTTTCTGAGCAGAGATGTCAGGAAGAAAGTAGTTTTGGTGATGATTCAGGAAGGAATGTTCATGTGGAAGCAGCGGGCAGGAGAGTAAATGGAAGGCACAGTCATCAAGAGGGTAAAATGCTGGGAACTTCTGTATGGATGGTGGCAGCAGAGCAGAAAGAAAAGGACAAATTTATCATGTATCACAAAGCTAGAAGTGGCAGTAGTTGAAGATTATGGTAGACTGAATGATGACTCTCAAAAGACGCTCACATCCTAATCTCCTGAATCTGTGAGTATATTACTTTATTGGCAAAACAGACTTTGGAGATGTGTTGAAATTAAGGATCTGAAGCTGGCGAGACCATCCTGGATTATCCATATTGTTGTTGTTAGGTGCTTTTGAGTCGTGTCGGACTCATAGCGACCCTTATAGGGTTTTCAATGGCTGATTGTTTTGGGATTGCCTCGGGAGTGGGTTGCCACGTCCTTCTCCCATTTTTGCAGTGCTGGGAATCGAGAGCAGCACTCTACCAACTGAGCTAAATCCCAGCCCAGATAACCCATATAGGGCTGTTAAAATCATAAGGGCCCTTCTAAGAGGAAAGAAGGAGGGTCAGTCAGAAAAGGAGATGTGACAATGGAAGCAAGAGACTAAAGGGATATGAGGAAGAGGCCATTAGCCAAGGAATGCAAGTGGACTCTAGCAGCCAGAAAGGTCAAGGGAACAGATGCCTTTGGAAGGAAGGCAGCTCTCCCAGCACCTCCACTGTAGACTTCTGATCTCCAGAACTGTTTGGTAATAAATTTGTGTTCTTTTAAGTCACAAACTTGTATTGATTTGTTACAGCAGCAATAATACAAAGACTGATGAAGTATGGGAGGGAGGGGGAAGATGGGCAGGAATTCAGAGGACTATTCAGGCCTGGTGAGTCTAGAGAATAAAGAATACCTGGTAGAAACAGAGAAGACAGGCAAGGAAGTGAATTTCAGGAAAGGAAGTGGCATCACAGCTTTCGCTTTTCCAACTGTTGCTATCTTGAAAGGGGAGAAGAGAGAAGCAAGCAGAGAGACCAAGGTCTTAACCACAATGAGGAGCAGAGGAGGAAGTGGGACCCATGGAAACCTCGTCCCCTCCCCCAGTTCCTCACAAAAGCCCTAAGTGTTCCTCACTGCCCTTGCAGAGTTAGTGAGGACAGGCCACACAAAGAGGGTGAGAGGAGGTTATTCTGTGTCTTATCTTGGTCACTGCTGTAACATCAGCACTACGTACAAACCTTGTCACACAATTTATACTTAAAAATATTGATTGACTGATTCACTGACTGATTTGCCCCAGAGGGAAGTCACTAATGTTCAACATTATCTATGATATTTCTTCATCCACTATGTAATTTTTAACAAAGCAAATAAAAAGGTCCCTTTGAGATCCTGCTGTACCCATGAAACCCAACAGAGTAATTCGTGGATCAGAAAAGGCACAAAGCTAAACTTGCAAACATCCTGTGGGGTTTACCATTTATAACAGCCAACCACAGAGAGCGAGGGAGGCCTCAGCAAACCCCAGCTACGTAAACAACAGAGTCCATCTTCCTGGCCAAGTGCCTGCTTGGCTTTCCACAGGCGGCCCAGAGGTAATTGCTGGTCCAATGCTCCTCTTTTCAAATCAGTACTTTTCCTTTTCAAAAAAAAAAAGAAAAGAAAAGAAAAGAAAAGAAAGAAAGAAAGAAAAAAAAGACAGGGATCCATTGCAACAATGCCTGTCCTAGAAAAGTAAATGAGGGCACTGGCTAGGAAACGTCAGCCCATGCGACATCTTACCTTTTAGAAAGATGGAGACATCTTCCAATTGAGGTACGTTGTCCTCCCTGTAGCCACAATATTTAGTCAGCAGAGGGAAGTTTTTCAAATACTCTCGGCAAGCATGAGTGGGATAGAGTTTGGAAAGCTCCCGGAACACAATGCCCCAAGTTTTGGTTTCTTCTTCTGTGTACTCCACCCTGGGAATGGGTTGACCACTACGAAGGAGAGAAGAAAAATAAATGAGTGTAACTCTGGACCACTAAGCCAGAAGACAACACAGATGCTTATCAAGTAGAACACCAGAGTGTCCAGAACGATCTCATTTAGTATTGTTTTTGAAAGTAAATGTTCATCTTCCAGTTGTGTGAATGTGTATTAGGCTCCCATCGAATTTTCCCTCATAATTTTTTAATTAAGTTACATCTTCACATGTCCTTATAGAAATTTGATAAGATTTATGTTCTGGCCAGGCGCAGTAGCATGTGTCTGTAATCTCTGCAACTCAGGAGGAAGAGGCAGGAGGATCACAAGTCCAAGAACAGAGGCAGCCTATGTAATTTAGCAAGACCCTGTCTCAAAATAAAAAATAAAAATGAGTTTGGGGTGTGTCTTAGTGGTAGAGCACTTGCAAAGTATGTGTGAAGCCCTAGGTTCAACTTCCAAGTTCAAAAGCAAAAATAAAAGAAAAAAGGAAAAGAAAAAATACAGAAAGAAAAAAGAACAAAATTATGTTCTTGAACTGAGGTTGGTAACATAAGAATTCTAGGTTGGAAGGAGCTGGTTTGCATGCAAAACTGTGCTCTGAGAAGCTTTTCTACAATCACAAGACAAGACAACAATAATAAATGGATGCTGCCTGTTGAAAATAAAATTGCTTCATAGGTTCTCTTGATTCCCTGCCCAGATTCACCCCAATTTCCAAGTGTAATTTCGAGATTATTTGTTCGGTGTCCAAAATGTCTGGCAAATACTAAAAGTCTATGCTGAACACTCAAACAAGACATGCAAGTAGAAGGGGAACCTTGATGGGGAGGGAGGAGATGGAGGAAGGGGAGTCATGAGAGAATAACGGGGGAAGTGAATATGAGCAATGTGCAATGATGTGCATGTATGGAAACATCTCAGTGAAACCTATTAAGCTGTGCACTAAAAAATCACTAACAAAAATTACTGAGGAAAAATTAATAAAATAAGACTATGCTGAATTTAAGGTGAGAGTTTTACAAACTACAAAATAAGAAACATTATTCCAGATCATGCCAAAAGGTCATGCTCTTAATTTAGGGTTCTTGTAAAGAGCCAGAAAGTAAATATTTCAGGCTTTCAGGGCATGTGGTCTCTGTCACAATTCTGCCACTCTATCTCAAAAATAGGTATAGTTGGTCATGTTGGCATATGTCTGTAATGCCAGCACTCAGCAGGCTGAGGCAGGAGGATTGTGAGTTCAAGGCCAGCATGGGTTACACTGTGAGTTTCAGGTCAGCCTGGACTACATTATGAGACTTTGTCTCAAAAAACGAAAAAGCAAAAACTAAACTAAAAGTAACAGACAATATGTAAATAAATGGATGTGGTTAGGCTCTAATAAGCCCTCTTGTACTTGGCTTGCAAGCAGTAGTGTGCTGAGGACTGGGTTTCATTATTGAGAGCTCATCATGGGTCAGAAAAGTCATGAAGGGCTTCCTGAGAGAGGCACAACTTGAGCTGAGCCTTCTTGGCTAGATAAAATCTGAACATTCCCTAACAAAAAGGTGAGAAGTGCTGTTCTAACAGCAGCCAGCAGCCCTGAGCCAGGGACCTGGCTCCTAATGTCAGCTGTACCGACAGGGAGAGGGGAACATGGGCATGTGCTTTCTGCAAACTATTGATTGAAGGACTATAACCTGAGTTTATAGCCTCTGATTAAGACATGCATTCTAAACATGAATTAGAGTCTAAGAAAACCTGTTATGACCACCGCCCACCCTGGTCACTCATCAGAAATCCTGCCCCTATCATCAGCAGTTCTGCCCCCATCATTAGCAAATGTATATGCCCAACACAAGGAAGTCCAAATATAAATACGCCAAAAAGTAGGATTTCTGCTCCAGCAATCTAGTAATCCAGCCTCTAGCAGGTGGTCACCACAGGAGCCCATGCCCAGACAAGACAGCAGCTGCCACTCAGCATTGCTGCAGATGCAGGGCACCTTCAGGGAGCTGGGATCATTTGGGAGCATTCTTGTGGTAATGACAGAGAGGAAGAGGACAGTAACTAGAGTAGGCCACCAAACAGACCCCCTGACCTCCCAGCCCCAGCCTTGTATACTTCAGGGTTCTTGTCAAAATACTTCCTGTTAAAAGTTGAGGTCCAAATGTGGTTCTTACTGCCCTAGATTGTTTTTATTAAGAAATAAAATTAAGCAATGCAGGAATGACATAAGCAATGCAGGAATAACACATATTGAAGAAAGAACTAGAAATTAACATTTGCTTCCTCTAAATACGGACACTAGGGTTTATGTAAAGCAAATTAGAATAAGATTAGGTTTGTTTAAGTTTAGCTGTTGACAACAAATAAAAAATTACAACCTGGCAAATATTTGCTGGGAAGATCAAGACTGCTAAGTCCTGGCATCCGTGATGAATTCAGAATGAAAGCTTGATACAGAAAGATAAAAATAGAAAAGATGCAAGGAAATAAATATATAAGTGGGCTGCCTCCATATCTGGAAAATTCGGCTAAATCAATTTGAGTCAGGCAGGCCAATAAAGCTAATAAGAAGTGTATGTGATCAGAAGGTAGGAAAGCAATGAATCAGAAACAGTAAATGAAATATTGAAAAGTCATTTGAAAAGAATCATTAGGTCAGAGTTTTCCTTTTAATATCAATCTACAAACATGGAGCCTTTCAAAGGGGAGCTGACCATAGCCAACAGGGTGCAGAGGAAAGTGTGAATTAGGGTAGGAAGAATGAATTATACAGGTCTGTCACTTAATAATGAATTTCCAGTAACACAACCTTGGGCATATGGATGTATATTCTCATGTGTTTCTGCTTGTCTGGCCTGCCTAGATAGCTAACTTGCCTGTTCTTTGAGTTAATGACTAGTGTAAGGTACTGCTGCTACCCTGAATCCAGGTGAATCACCCTTGGTCACAGGGAGAGATTTCTCTCACCACTCTGACCCCTGCCCTAAGTTAACTGTTTAAGGTAAATATTTAGAAATCCATCATAAAGTAAAGGATAGTTTAATCCATTTTATTTCCATTGAAAATACCCAAAATACACACAAAAAAGAAACTTTCATTTTTCTATGTAGTTCCTACAGGTATATAAGAATAACTAATATTTAAGAGCTTATGATGTGCCACTTTTATAACATTAAATGTTTTTAATGTGAATTAACCTATTTGATTCTGACAACAATTACATGAGATAGATACTATATATCCCCCATTTCATGGATGAGAACATTATGGCTCAGGGAGATTAACAATGTGCCTAAAATCAGGGAGCCAAGCTTAAAACCTAATCAGCCTGGCTTAAGATGCAATGGTCTTAATTGATTAGTTTATAACAATGAAATTAAAAGTTTATTCCATGTTGATTAGCCAGTCAGGTTTCTACTTCTACAGTGTGTACCTCAAGGCTTCTGCCCATTTTTTATTGGATTATTTATCTTTTTCTCATTGACTAAGGGCATTTGTCATGTTTTAGATATCACTTATTAGTCAATTGTATGTGTTTAAAACATCTTCTCCCTACTGTGTTTTAAATTATCATTACAGTATCTTTTGCTAAACAGAGGTTATTAATTTTAATGTTGTTGATTGCAGGTACCATCAAGTCGGGTCCAACTCATAGTGTCCCTATGTACAACAGAACGAAACACTCCTCAATTCTGTGCCAGACACATGATCTTATGTTTAAGCCCATGGTTGTAGACACTGTGCCAATCTATCTAGTTCAAGGTTTTCCTTTTTCTCATTGACCTGCCACTCTCTCAAACATGATGTCCTTCTCCCAGGACTGGTCCCTCCTGACTACATGTCCAAAACACATAAGATACAGTCCAGACATCCTTGCTTCCAAGGAGCACTCTGGTTGCACTTCTTCTAGGACAGATCTGTTGGTTCTTTTTGAAGTCCATGGTATATTCAATATTCATCTCCACCACCAAAATTCAAAACCACAAATTTTCCTCCTGTCTCCCTTATTCAATGTCCAGCCTTCACCAGCACATGATGCGACTGAAATACCATGGCATGAGTCATTTGTCTTCCATGTGACATCTTTACTTTTCAACACTTTAAAGAGGTCTTTTGCAACAGCTTTTCCCAATGTAATGTCTTTTGATTTCTTGACTGCTGCTTCCATGGTTGTTGATTGTAGAACCAAGCAAAGCAAAATCTTGGACAACCTTAATCTTTTCTTCATTTATCATGAAGCTGCATACTGACCCAGTTGTAAGGATTTTTGTTTTGTTGATGTTGAGGTGCAATCCATACTGAAGGCTCTGTTCTCTGATCTTCATCAATAAATGTTTCAAATCCTTTTCACTTTCAGCAAGCAAGAGTTGTGTCATCTGCATAACACAGGTTTTTAATGAGTCCTCCTCCAATCCTGATGCTGCAGGATTGGAGGAAGACTTTACAAAGTCCAGCTTCTTAGATTATTTGCTCAGCATAGAAATTGAAGAGGTACAGTGAAAGGATACAGCCCAGATGCACACCTTTGTGACTTTAAACCAGGCAGTGTTTCCTTGTTCTGCTTGAACAACTGCCTCCTGGTCCATGTAAATTCCTCATGAGTACAATTAAGTGTCTGAAGAACTCATTTTCTGGCACTATATCTGACAGTGTTTCTCTGCAATTCATTGGGTTTTCAATAGCTAATTGTTTCCGGAGTGGGCTGCCAGGTCCCACTCCCTTATCTGTCTTGATCTGGAAGCTCAGCTGAAACCTGTCCAGCATGGCTTACCCTGCTGGTATCTGTAATACCAGCAGCATAGCTTTCAGTATCACAGCAACAAGCACACCCCCACAGTACAGCAAACTGACAGACACATGGGGGATTAATTTTAATGCAACTGGCTTTTCCAATCTTTCTCTTATGGTTTTATCTTTTTATGTCTTGTTTTTAAACCATCGAGTGGCTATCCATAACAATAGTTATTAGGTGCCATCCAGTCACATCCAACTCATAGTGACCCTCATAGGGTTTTCAGTGGCTGATTATTTCAGTATGGTTTTGGGAGTGGATTGCCACATCCTTCTCCCATTTTTGTGGTGCTGGGGATTGAACTCAGATCCTCAGAGAGTGTGGAGCAGCAGTCTATCAACTGAGCTAAACCCCATAGGTAACAATAATGTACTGTATATTCCAAAAAGCAAGAAGAAAAAATTTTAGAAGTTTTTAACATACAGAAATTATATTTGAGGAGAAAAATATGTTTAAACTGATTTAAACATTAAATAATCCATACATGTATGAAAACTTTACATATTATCCCACTAATATGTATTATTTTTATGTTTTATGTATCAATTAAAAATAAATTAATAAAAAGAAAAAAGAAAACTATTCTCCACAGACAAAAAGTTTATTCCAGACATCAAATTATTTTCATATACCAAACTAAAATAAGGTTCATAGACATTTGTATTTAAGCATAGAAAATCTCATCTATAATCTTATACCACCATGATATGAGTTTGTTTTTTTAGATCACAAAGAGTAATCATATATAATTTTCTCAGTGAGACTGTGAGATAGTGCTGTTTTCCCTCACAGAAAAAACATGCATTTGGGACACTAGCAGTGTAGAGCCACCTACATAGTTTCTAACATTTTGAAGTTTGACATTTAGAAAAATAAAAATTAAAGTCATGAGAAAAATAAGAATGTGTTGTATTTCTTTGTTCTTATTATGGGTTAACGGAGATTTTATGAATTACACCTAAGAAGGGTGCCAGAGGGATGTTCTGACCTTTTTTCTTTTTCTGCCTAGGATATAGATAGATAGATAGATAGATAGATAGATAGATAGATAGACAGACACCTGTATATCCTTATATATCTATCTATGGGTACATGTTATGTGTGTAAAAGATATTATAGCTTAGCTGCCTAAAACTCTGTTCAGGTCCAAAAACAAAAGTCACTCAAGTATTCCACATTCTAGAGAAAGCCCCCATTGGCTGAAGCCAGCCATCTCCTTACAGGGCCTGTGAAGAGGCAATGGAAATGGTTTTACCACTAACAAACTCCTCCCTCCCATGCCATCCTGCCCACCCCATCCACTGACCTCACCCACCAGCCTAACAGGGAATCAGAATGTGGAGAGGGCAATATTTGATGGAAAGCACGTATTCTCTTCTCTTTCCTAAGTCAGGAGAGTAGGCTCTTCCGTGATATCATTCCTAAGCTAGACTCCTGCCAGAAGTTTTTCCAACTTTCCCAACTGAACTCTTGCCACCAAAGTGAGCAAAGAGAGGCAGTCCCTTAGAGAATATCTGCAAGCCTAGGAGTATGGTGCACTATGGGGGAGTAGAAAGGACTCCCTTGACACGTGTCCTCTCAAATGTGAAGTTCACATGAAGCCTAATGCCCAGAAAATCTAGAGATTTCTATGAAACCCAATATGTTGTGCCAGGGAGGCAGATGCAGAAGTCCCACCTCATCCAGTTCTGCTCAGCTCTCAGGAGGTAGAAAATCTCCGCAGTTCCCCTTCACTCCTCACGAAGCACTACCAAGGAGACTGCCCACAGGATGGTGGGCCCAACCCAGAGCAAGGGAGGTGCTGTCACCACTGACCAGCCCAAGGGCAGGCAGGGAACATTTCTGCATGGCCATAGGCAGAAGGACTGAGCCTTCCCTCAGAAAATAATGCACTTCAGCAGAAGATACTCCATCAGAAAGAATCTGTCTGAACAGGGGCTGTGTGGGTAAATGCGACCTGAGACTGCCCAACACTGCCATTCCAACAATCACACAAAAAGGCCTTGGCCTCCTCCCTTCCTCTGGTCAGCCCCCAACTCCAGAGGGACTAGATCCTAGAAGAAGGAACTGGAAGAGAAGGGAAGGGAAGGGAAGGGAATAAGGAGGAGAGGAGATATCCAGAACCAGAGCTCAACCCTTCTTCCAAAAAAACATAAACCACACATACACATTCATCCCAAAGAACTGGAGGAGGGAGGATACATTTTGAATCAAGCTTAAGATTAATCTTTTTTTAAATGAACAGGAACAGGTCTTAAATACCCAAATGAGACTATACTAATAATTGAAAATGACAGGAAATTAGATGTTGCTAAGGAACATGCGTCCCAGCAGGAAAGTAGGATTCAACACAATACAGTTGAAAGCAATGAATGGGAAAATGAAACCATCTTATGTTGGTATAAATCCCAACAAGATGATACTCCTCAGTAGACTAATTACATGCCGATATTTAATTGGATATCTAGGGAGTCTCCTCCGTCTGTATAGAATTAGTTGGGATTCTAGACTTCTCAACAACCACCAAAATTATTATTCACATCTTCCTAATTCACTAGAGAAAAGCAGATGCAACTTTCAATCATTTTCATTCACTGCAAATTCTGCCCTTATGACACAGAATGACAAGCAAAGGCTTTATAAACACTGATAGGAAACCAGTGTTCAGTGAGGATGGGACAAGAAAAGGGCTGATGGTCAACATGGGGATTTAGGCTTCACAACAGGAAAAACACCCTGGAGGATTATATTACTCAGAGATGATGAATAACTTTCTTTGTAAATACAGAAGGCTGTGGCAGACATCTCTCTGTCAGTATGTTTAAATCCCAGTCTTCCTAGACACTGGGAGATGATTCTGGAAAAAATAAATGCCTCCCTACAGAGAAGAAAAAATAGAAAGTACACAGACAAACCTAATTGGGGGCAGGTACAGATAGAGTTATTCTGTGCAAGTACTGAGCTTGTTAGAGCAAAGTTTTTTACCAAATACATTTTGACACAAAATCAAGGGACAGATTGAAATCAAGACCAAGAATGAAATTGTGGAGGGTCTATCTACAGCCAGATGAATAAGCAACAATGCTTAAATATTTGTTTGATCTTCTCCTGTAGCAGGTCTCACAACAAGCTATTTTTTCTTGCTTTTTTTAAATTTAAAGAATTAGAAGGTATTTGTGGTGCCCTAGCTGCCTCCTGAGTCCTTGCTGCTAGAATTCCCAGTATGAGATGCAGTTTCTCTGTTTGTGTTATCTTTGGATGAACTCCAGCGTGGAGAAGCAGTTCACTTATTCAATGGCAGAAGATATGACAGACTGCAAGTGATAGTATTTACATCAAGGTGGCAAAACTGGCTAAAATGCAACACCAATTGTGTTCTTTGAAAGCAGCTGGATTTTCCCAGTGGCAAGGACCAAATAGAGCAGAAGGTAAACAAAGACTCTGTTAAGGGGATGGGTGAATCTGATAGAAACAGTTAGGAAAGAACCTGTTTTCTATTTTACTTCATTTCATCTTCCCTAGGGCAGGAGATGCCTCACTTACTCAATAGCTATTTATTTGCCTGGAATAGACTCTGCCTCTCATCTTTGCCTCATCTTTTCTCTATGTCTCCAGCTTAGCATGTCTCTGTTGACTGACACTTGTACCTGGGGGTTGAAGAAGGGAAATGAGAAGAGATGAAATGTAAAATGCATCAACTTTGCAACTCATTAGCAATTATTAGCTCCTTTAATGATTTGGACAGGGTCTTTGGAGAAAGTTTATGAGAACATCAAGGCTAGTGGTCTCTACCTTTGCTCCTTCTTATTAGAGGCATTTGCTTCTCAATGAGCATACCCTGATTTCTGCTTAATTTCCAGGAAGCTGTCTGCAATTTATCCCTCTTCCTTCCTATCCAAGAAAGCACATAAGAATACAGAATAGTAAAACTGACATAATTCTAATTTTATTATAAGAATACCCTTGCTTTTGATCAAATGTAAATTTTTCAAAATTCATCATTCATAGAATTTTGTACTAATTATTATCAAGAATTTATTTCACTTCCCATGATTGAAGTGACCCCAGTACGTAGAAATTTGAGTCAGTACTTAATGACTCTCACTTATAGCCAATGACCATAATGTCACCTAGTACTGTGCTTCATGAAATCGGGTCACCTGCTTCCAGTTGTCTCCAGAGGAGTCAACGAGTATTCAACAAGAAAAGCATTCATGCATCTGAGACTGAAAAAAATGTTGCCAGAAAAAAGAAATATCCTGAGTGGAGTGGATGAAGGCCACTGAAGTTTAACCAAAAAGTAATGTCATTTTTCCTACTGATTTCCAAGAATATGTAAGAAATGTCTGCGTTCCCACATTTGATAAATTATACTTCAACATTTCAGACCATAAAGGACACTTGATAACCTTTGATAAAATATTATCAGTAATTACCAGGGGATAAAAACAAGAAGTGAAACGTTCAAAATGTTACTCTGCTTTACCAAAGAGACACCTAAGCATCTAAGTTTCTTGTGGCACTATTTGCAAGAGCTAAGATATGGAATCAGCCTAGGTGCCTATCATCAGATGAATAAAGAAAATGTAGAATATATACACAATAGAATATTATTCAGCCACAAAGAAAAATAAAATCCTGTCATTTGCAGCAAAATAGATGGAACTGGAGGACATTATAGTAAGTGAAATAAGCCAGACACAGAATTCTCTTTCATATGTGGAAGTTTAAAAAAAAAAGTCAATCTGAATGTCGAATAGTGATTAATAGAAGCTAGGAAGGGTAGAGAGAGAGAAGAATAGACAAAGAGAGGTTGGATTCCATCCGTGCACATTGTATGCATATGTGGAAATATCACGCTGAACCCTATTACTATGTACAACTGATACATGTTAATCAAAAATTTTAAAATATTAAGATAATATATGTAACTATTCTAAATCTATCCCCTCACTAGAATATATGCTTCTTGAAGCCAGAATTTCTGTTTGCTTTGTCCTTTTTTACATCTCTGTCACTGAGGGTGGAGCTTGTGATATATTGGTGTTCAATAAATAATGTTTGTTATATGAGTAAATTAAGTAATCAGCCTAAAGAAAGTCATAATTTTAGGGCTCAATAAAAAATTGTAGTTTTGTAACCGAAAGTCAAGCAGGTTTGTGAAATCAGGAGCCATGGCACTCGCCTATAATCCCAGGACTCAGGAAGCTGAGGCAAGGGGATCACAGGTTGGACGCCAGAGGGAACCTGCATAATTTAGCAAGACCTTGCCTCAGAATAAAAAGTAAAAACAAGAAAATCTGGCAGACATGTATTTCCTTACTTCATCCTTGCCTCATGTATTTTAAACTATGGAAAAAGCAACTCTAAAGATTTTGAGATTTCAATAAATTTTCTAGCAGCTTCCAATTATGCTTATACACTATTTCCTTTACACATATGGTTTCTTTTTTCTCAGTTTCCTGGCCCCTATGTAGCCAGTGTCACCCCGTCACACTTGTAGCCAACTTTTGACCAAGAGAGAAAGTAGCACATATAAACTCAAAAGAACGTAAAACTCTAAACTCGACTAAATACAGAGGTGTTTCTTTGGCTAGACATCCTGATGAATGAACTTTCAAAGGTATTTTCAAGGACACAGGGCACAATGATTTGATATTTTCCACAAAAGGAAACTCACAAATCAGGGCAACAACTTTACAGCCACCTGAGTTACGCCATGATTCCAAAGGGCCCAAGTTGCCCAGCCTAATCAGGAGGCTTGATGTGTACTCAGCTAAGGAGGAGGTCCTGAGGCCCATGGCCTCTAAGCTACACTAGAGAGTAAGTGGAAAGGTACTAAGGCATCTTCAGCTACTCCCCGAGGCCAGTCAGATAAGGAGCATTTGTGATCACATATTTTATTTGCTTTTGCAAATGAGTTTTGCGCACATGAATTTTCGCAAATGAGTCTATGGGCCCTAAGGAACTTTCAGATGGTAGCAAACAAAAGTGTTAGTTTGTTTTGCTCACATTGTTAATATCAGTGCTGCCTTTACAAGAGACATAATGAAAATAAACTACTGCATCTAAGGAGCCTCAGGGAGAGTGAAGATTTAACTTCTGGAAATTATTTGTTTTTATTTGTCCTGTGCACCACAGGGTAAGGCTTCCCACCATTTTCTCACCTTGCAGAAAGTCCTCTTCACATTATAGGGGAGTGATTTTCATCTGCAAAAACTAGCATGAAATTAAATATCAATAGCAGCAGAAATGGATTTCATATCCATCAATATGTGCATACACAGAGGGCTGAGCTCAAAAAACGCAATACAGAAAGAGCTAAAATTCCCAAGTTGCCAATGGCAGCCAACACTCTCAGGCCACTAGGAGCTTGGGTCTCCAAGATCTCCAAATAAAATTTGATAGTCTTGTGACTTGACCAACAGGGACTGAATGTTGCTAATTCCTAGTGGATGAAGAAGCAAAGTTAACTCTTATGCAAGTTGATAATAGCATTCATTCATTCACTCATGCATTTAATTGCGATAACAATGATATAATAGCTCATTACGTGGATCATGCTCAGCTTTTATGGTGATTAAGTGACTTAGTGTTCCCATTTTATGGCCAAGGAAACTGAGGCTAACAAACAGTAATATGTCCAAGACCAAATAGCTAATAAGTAGTATAGTGGGTCACTCAGGTCTAGCAAGCCCAGCTCTAGAGCCCCCACTCTTAATCAATACATCTCAGTGCAAAGTACTGAGTACCCAGTAGTACCCAGCATTAGAGTTTGGCCTCTGTTTTCACAATTGAAACTAAGGGAAATCAGACTAGTTCACAACACTGTAAGGATCAAATAGGATGTTATCTGCAGAGCACCTGGGCCAGTGCCTCATACCTAATAGATACTCAGTGTAGTTGATTCCCTCCCTCCAGGTGCACAAAAATGAATAAAATCTCATCACTTCCCTATAGGGTTGGAAATAGATCTGGAAAGGACAAAACAGCACTGCTCCATATAAAGCCATTCACCTCTCAGATAGGACTTGTGGAAGTAATTGGAATCTTTCATGTTCATGGGAATCATTTTAAAGTAAAAATACCCCACCTCTTTGCCTGTGAAACATGTTAGAATCTGGTGCAACTGTGGTCCTTGTCAGGGAGTGACACAGGCTCATACTGAGTTAATGTTTGCCACAGCTGTGGGAGGCATGCTATAATCAGACAACATCCTACCGTGGCATTCACACACACCTAAAAACTCCCCTAGCCTCCAAAGTGAAAAGGAGAAACCTTTTCCAAGTCAATTTTCCCTTTTGTCTTTCTTTGCAACACTCAGGCTCCCTTCCTTTCAGCCATTGAGCTACACTTCAGGTACAGAGAAACATTTGGCATGAAAATGATTCTCCCATAAAGCCTGGTGTCTTTTAAATACTTAAGAAAACTGTGCGTTTCAAATATGCTGGGAATTCTATAAAGAGCAGACTTTGTACTTTGTACTTTTAAATAGCCCAAGACATTTACTTCTGTTACTCTGCTTTTCAACTTATGCATGACACCACCTAAGTCAAATGGAAGTTGCTACACAGATTTTTGAAACATAAAAGGTGTGACATTGTGGGCAAAGATACTCAGATTCTACAAGAGAGCTACTCTTAAAATCCTTAATGTGACCTTCCTCAGAAATGATTCTAGTCATCTGGGAAATGACCCCAGTACTACAAATATTTGGTTTTGTTCTACTTTTCAATTTACCGCTCCATTTCAGAGAAATTAAAGCGTCAACAACTGGTGTTTATGCAGGAGTCAGGAAGTACCCAAACAGCCACATATATCTCAGTTCCATTCAAAACCTGGGAAAGCAAATCAATGGAGGATAATGGAACGAGATAAAATTAGCTCAGTCGGGGAGAAAACATATTTGCCTTCTAAGGTGGCGTTTCTCAAAAAGGCAGAGAAGAGAAAAAATTAAAACTTTCTCCTACATCACACCAGAGCCCACAATTCATCAAAGTGACCATCTGCCACCGCAACTGATGAGGAGAACATCATTAAGGATAAATACTTGCAGCCCTCAGTTAAGTATTTCCCTGTTGAGAAGCATAACATGCCCTTCCATTCTTCCCTCATCTTCGATTTGTTATGTTTGCAATTAAGATTCGCCTATCTAAAAATAGGTAACATGCCACTCATGACGCCTGTTAGTAATGTATTCCTTTAAGCTACATTCTGAAACCAAGCAGGATCCATAAATCATGCCTCTTCTCGCATGAAATGAGAAATGCTAAGGTCAACTGAAATTTCTGGAAAGGTGGAGAGGTGGAGCCACCCCAGTTATTTTTCTGCACGTTTCAATAACTGCAAATGCCTCTTAGGAAAGACATTGCATCAGAAATTCTCCAGCTCAAATGCAAAGCCAAGTTGTCACAGCTACCTGTGAAGAGAAGCCCCAATATGCACAGCACTGAGGACTGGGAGGTGAAGGTTAGGTCTAGGAAATAGATCTACTCAAAGCGTGGAGCCTAGCCTTTCTTTCTTACCGATCATCTTTTCTTTGTAGACTGATGCCTGGCCCCCACTGAGTCATCTAGTGAAAGAGGAGACTGAAAACACCTGAGAAGCAAGATACTAGATTGGAAGTCCAACACGTTCATTCCAAGGCACATCCAACTCATACTTATTGCATCTTTTCAAACATCTGAAAAGAATGGATATTACTGAATCTCAGTCCCAGAGGGCTTCATTTTAATATCATTTAGTATTTGGTAGTGTGGGTAGGAAGAGGAGAGTTGCAGAAATTGTCCTTCTCTGCTTTGATGGGGAGAGCAGGTTAAAATCAACACGACTCCATGTTGAAAAAGAAATTTCTTTCTCAGATACAGCTGCATGGAATATTCACAAGCTGACCCAAACTGAATATGCCTGCTGGACTAGGGAATGCACTTTTCAGATATGCTAGTCTCCATTTGGGGCTGTTTTGTTTTAGGGTCGCTATTTTGCTGAGTACTTACGCTTGAACAAGTGAATCACAAAAGGTGCACTTTTATAAATCAAAGAATCAAGAAATAAATAGGCTAGCAGCTAGTAAAAAAGTGACAAATCCCCAGCAATTGTTTTTCAAGCTTAGACCCAGCTGTGTTTCTTTCTTTCCATTCTCTGTTCCATGAGGGTCAGGCTTTGTGTGGGAGGAGAAAAGCCTAGGAAAGGAGAGGGAAATCATCACACAGGATTGGGTCATGGTTGTGCCAGGCCAGAGCCAGGCAGATTCTAAAACCACATGTGAGAGTCCACATAGCCCGGAAGTCACACAGGGCGGGTTGAAGCACTAGCTCCATAAAGCATTAAGTAAATACTGATAGGACTTGTGAATTTCAAACATGCTGACAATTCTGTAAGGGGAAGAATAACTTTGAAAAATGCCATATCACTTGGTTCTGTCACTGTTATTTGCAACTTGTGCATGCAATCATCCATGTCAAGTAAGAGTTGCTACAAACCGTTCAAAACAAAAAGAAAGAAAAGAAAAGGTGTGGCCTCTTGGGCAAAAATAGTAGTTTAAATTCTATAAGAGCAGCATTCTTGAAACTCCCAAAAGGGACTGACCCCACTCAGAAACTATTCTGGCCATCCAGGAAATGACCCTACACTACGAACATTTGCTTTAGTTCTACTCTTCAATTTACCACTCCATTTCAGAGGAATTAAAGCATCAAACACTAGTGTTTATGCAAGTGACACAATCAGCTATGTCCTCTTTAGTGAGTTTCTTAATGTCTCTGAACCTGAGTTCCCTCCTCTTTAAAAAGAGTATGATAATGGCCCATACCTCCGAGGCTATATGAGGTTATATGGCAGAATGTGATATGCTTGATATAGTGCCATGAACACAGTGGGAATTTAAAAAATGGAAACTAAAACCTGAAAATGTGAGCCGAGAGGCCAACCTGGGCAGAACATTTCTACCATCACTAGCCAGTCAGGGGTGAGTCCAATGTGACCCAGACCCAAGTGGAACCCTCAGCCTTAGCCTGCTGAGGCTGCCTGGGAAAACCTTTAAGAGGGTCAGTTTTTCACACTGATAAAGCATGTTGTGTACATGATTTACAAGAAATTGAAAGATGTTCTCTCATACACATGTTTTTTTTGAAAGGCTCCTATTACCCATGCCTGCAGCTGTACCACTGTAGCATCCGATCCATTAGATCTCAGAAGCTAAGCAGGACGGGGCCTGGTTAGTACTTTGATGGAAGACCAACTAGAAACACCAGGTGCTGTAGACATGGGACAAAGACCCAGCAACCCACTCCAAAAAAATAATCTGCCATTAAAAACCCTATGAATAGCAGAGAAGCACTGACAATATCGTTTCACGTGCTGTACATAGACTCACTATGAGTCAGACACCGACTCCATGGCACCTAACTGTTAAGCAGGCATGGGGCTTCTCCTCCCCTCCAAGAGAACTGCTGGGACACTTCTGGACAGCCACTCCATGCCCTGCAGAGCCCTAAGCATACCCAGGGCTGGTGTTTCCCATGCCCCCCAGAGCACGGCTCCTTGTGTGCACCCCACAGCAGGGCTTTGAGCTTCCAGAGGGAAAGTACCACATCCTGGTTACCTTGGCGACCTGAGTCCTCATTCTCCTGGGTTTGACCAGATATGTGAAAGGGCCCCTAGTGCGATGCCGCATGCCCCCTAGCTTTTGTTTCTGTTAGGCAGGACCTGTTACAAAATTACCTATAAGATGGTGCATTCTTCTACTCACTATCCCACAGTCCTCAAAAGCCCACCAAAACTTGACTTGAAATCTGCCCTGGCCAGGAAACTGATGACTACTTCCTCTTCCCTTTTCCAGCCTATCAGAACCCTCTGCCACCCACTTCCTACCTATCCTGATGTGACACATCGATCATCCCTTCCCCCTCTCACCTTGTTAGGTTGTTAGGTGCCGTCAAGTCGGTATCCGACTCATAGCGACCCTCTGTACAACAGGGGAAACACTATTGTCAGTGCTTCTCTGCTGTGCATAGGGTTTTCAATGGCAGATTGATTTTTGGGAGGGGGTTGCCAGGTCCTTCTCCCAAGCCTGCAGCACCTGGTGTTCCAGGTGGTCTCCCATCCAGGTACTAACCAGGCCCGACCCTGCTTAGCTTCCGAGATCTGAGGGGATCCGATTCCACAGGGCTACGGCTGCAGGCCCCCTCTCACCTAGAGCCCATAAAAGCCTCAGTCCCCCCTCCCCTAGTGGCTGCTCTCTCCTTTGCTAGAGACAGCCCCAGCAGCTTCTCCCAATAAAGGTCTGTTGAATTTATGGGTTTTCAGCTTCTTACCTAACACTAACAACAATAACAACAACAACCTATAACCCATGAAACATGGAGATTGAAATTTCTTCATTCAATCACTCTTTAATGCCATTTACTCATTGTAAATGAGCTTAACAATTGATTATAAGTAATCAAGGAACCATCAGCAGCTTAATACATGGTAACAATTACTTCCTGTGCCAATCAGCATTATGAGCCCTGTAACCACTGCTAATCCCCTCAAACAAGCAATGTAGAGCCTGTGCCCATTTCAAGATGAGAACACTGAGACATGAGAGATTTGGTCGCTACTCATGGCCACAGTGCTTATAAGTGGTAAATGGGAATCCTAATTCCAGATCCATCTAGCTCCAAAACTTCTACATTCAGCCCTTTGTCTACTACATGGAGCTATCTCTGCCCTCACAGGGATCAGTTCTTCAGCTAACGTATTCTGATTATGCATTAGCACCCATGGTGGCAGAGCAGTTATTGAAGGTCTTGATGAAATGGAACATAAGCTAAATGTATGTGGTACCGACCTCCAAGATGGTCCCCAAAGGACCTGCCATTCTGGTATTTGTTAGGCAGGTGCAGGGCTTCTCCTCTCCTCTGACAGAACTGCCCTGCCCTGCAGAGGCCTACGTGAGCACGAGGATGGAGTCTCTGGTGCCCCCCAGAGCAGGGCTCTGTGCATGTGCCCCACGGTGGGGCTTTGTGCTCCCTGAGGGCAGGTACCACGTCTTGGTTACCATAGGGACCAGGATCCTCACTCTCCTGCCGCTAGTACAGGACCTGTCAAAGATGGCTCCTCCCTATAAGGAGGTGCCTCCTTCTACCCACTATCCCCCAGTCTGAAAAAGCCTGCAAAAAAGCCCAAGAAAATTTTGACTGGAAAGTCTGCCCCACCTGGCAACTATTCCAGCCTATCAGAACTATCTGTGCACCCACTTCCTACCTATCCCCAATACATCAATTACCTCTTCCCCCTCCCTTCTAGAGACCACAAAAGCCTCACCCCTTGTTTCCCTGATGGCTGCTCTCCCTTTTCTAGAGACAGCCCCAGCAGCTACTCCCAATAAAGGTCTGTTGAGTTTACTGGTTTTTCAGCTCCTTACCTAACAGTATTCACACTCATGTGTAACACCCTCTCACACTGTGCTAAGGTTGATTTGTGAAACCAAAAGAATATAACAAGAATGATAGCATCTCACTTCCATGCTCTGTTATGGTACTGAGGCCACCCACCAAGAGTCCTGTGAGCCCGCAGGCTGGAAGCAGATCCTCCAGCCCTGTCGAGACATTAGGCAACAGCAGCTCTGGTTAATCATTTGTCTTATGGGAAACTCTGATCCAGAACCACCTAGCTAAGCTGCTTCCTAATTCCTGACACCCAGAAACTATACGAGATAATAAATATTTGTTGTTTTAAGTTGCTAAACTTGTTGTGCAGAAATAACTAATACAATATAAAAATTAGAAATCAAGCCTTAAAGAAAGCCTTAGTCAAGCTGGACACCATGGTGCATACCTGTAATGTCAGCACCCTGGGAGGCTGAGGCAAGAGGATGGTGAGTTCAAGGCCAGAAGCAGCCTGAACAATTTAGGAAGACCCTATCTAAAAAAAAAAAAAAAAAAGAAATGAGGCTGGAAGTGTAGCTCAGTGGTAGGGCACTTGCCTAGCCTGTGTCAAACACTGAGGAGTAGAACCCTCTGGCACTGCAAAAAATAAATAAATAAGTAGATAGAAAGAAAACTTTAGTCGGGGGGAAAGGAGAAAGTAGTAAACTAATGGGTCATAACTAAAAGATCAGTTCTTAAGTAATGTTCCAAGAGCAGATATTGCATTAGTTCATTTAATCCTCATTACAATCTTAAAAAGTAATAGGGTTATCCTCATTTTATAGACAAGGAAACTGAGGCACAGAAGTCCTAAATAATTTGCTGGGATCATTCAACTGGTTAACAATAAAGCTAGATTCACCTCAGTGTGGCTCCTTTTCACACCATCTCTCAGATCTAAAGAGAAATGGGGGAAAACAACCAAGGCTCTCTAAGTTGGTCAGGGGTCGAAGTAAAGTCCATGCCTGTGGTCTAGGTTCTTTGATTATTGTTTGGATAAAGGCAGTAACACACATTGTATAGCAATGCCCCATTTATTTCACTAAATCCTTAACATACTCCCAGGAGAGAAGCAGAGAAGATATTTTTGTCTCCACTTTACAGAGGAGAAAACTGAAGCTGAGAAATGTAGAAATCATTTGGATCCTGGAATTTAAAATTGAATGAGTTTTCTTTGCAAATTAAGGAATTTTCCAATTCTAATTTAGATCACAAATTTTGGCATGTTTAAACTCTATTGTTTATCTTACCTGTTGACATTTCAGATTCCTGGGATGGTGAAAAAACAAATCAAAGTGGAAGCAGTCACATCAGAAGAACATGAGGTTCCTGTGCCCCCTTAATTTCAACCAGGAAAAAATACATTCATAACAAAACATAATCACGGTAATATTCAAAATCAATGTAAGTAAACAAGAGTGGCATAATTAAAGTCTGAGCTTGAGGCCTCTTTCCAAGAGAATATAAAATGTATTGAAATAACTACTACAACCCCTATCCAAAATATAATTAAATTAAATATGCATGCACGTTGTTGAAGAATAATCATTACACTAGCCCCCAAAGAAAAATGTGTTTATTTCTAGTCAATTGAAAAAACTGTATCACTGATTTTTCTTCCATCAATTTAGCGATTGTGAAACCCACAGAAATGCAGCCGACGTTAAACTATGAAGGTGCCAATGACAGAAAACTGGATAGTTTCAAACAAATCTAACAGCTACAACACCACAATCATAATTTTCTCTTCCTCCACAAGCCATCTGCCCCCCACGCACTTCCATTTCCTCTGAAACGCAAGTCTATGCACACATTGCACTATCTAAACCATGGGGTACTTTTTTTTCTGTTTATACTAGGATTTCTTTTGAGGCAGGGAGGATGGGGTGTGATCTGCGTGTTAGACCTTCTCTCAGGGATGATTTCAGAGACAGTGCCCTCCCGATGCTGGGTGTTCACCCTCAGGTCTTCCATAAGGAATAATATATACCCTAATGAATGTTTCCTGAGCTATTATTGGTGAGCAATTAAGCCTTCCCGACACAGGAGCCACGGAGCACAGGCCTGTCCGCGGGCGGCCGCGGCCTCTGGGAGATCAATCATGTTTCCCAGCTGCGCTGTCAATCAGAACTCGCCTGAGTGCCCTCTAGTGACGGTTCTCAGCGTGCCGATGCTTTCCCCCTCCCTTCCCTCTTTCGAGTTCATGGTAATACAGACTTTATGGTAATATAGACTTTAAGCCTGCTGGTTTTTTCATCATAGAGTGGAATTTTTTCATTTTGCTCTGCTTGTGTTGATTCTTTCCCCCTGTTTTATCCTTTCAAGACTATCATTGAAAATATAGTATTCAACACGAATCCCCCAGAGGCTTTCTTGGCTATGGTTTCAATATATATTATTTTGTATTTCATTTCTCTTCCTTCTCCTTACCTTTAGGCACCTCAGAGTACATTCTGCCAATCTCTACTACAACACCAAAACATCTGTACTGGATCCATCTTGTTCTATATTGCTCACTGTGTGTTTATGACTTCTCAGTGTCCAGGAAGCCTTAACCAATTATAAACCAGAAACTGGGTTGTTTTCCTCACGTCAAAATAATCCCTAATTTTATTTTTTATTGAATATTGACAAATTGTAATTGTATATATTTATGGGGTACACTGTGATGCTACGATAAATGTATTCAATGCAGAATGATTGAATCAAGCTAACATATCCATTCTCTCAAAAACTAATCACTTATTCCTTCTATCTGACTGAAACATTGTATCCCTTTATCAGTATTTTCCCATTTTCCCCAGCCCTAGCATGTTCCTGCCTGCAGCTGTACCACTGTGACATCCAATCCTGTCAGATCTTGGAAGCCAAGGAGGACCTGGTTAGTACTTGGATGAGAGATCATTTGGGAGCACCAGGTGCTGTAGGCTTGGGAGAAGGACCCAGCAACCCACTCCCCAAAAACAATCAGCCACTGAAAATCCTATGAATAGCAGAGAAGCACTAACAATACTGTTTCGCCTGATGTACGCAGGGCCGCTATGAGTCAGATGCAGACTGAACAGCACCTAACAACAACAATAACAACAACAGAATGCTCCTAATCTTAATACCAAACTATACTGGCAGGGACTTCACATACTGGATTTTTCAAGACTACCCCAGTATCAAATAATGTCCTCAGACCAGTGGTGCCAGCTTTGCTTTGGAAAATCTGATCAAAGGAACACTTAAGTGAGCTTATTTTAAGTAGTTACACTGTTGACATCTTTCTACTTTGTACACTCAAAAAGTCATATTTCAATAAGATGCATCTTTTTTCTATGAAGTAAAAAGAAAACTTCCTTGCTGCATGGCAAACTGAAGACAATGGCCAAGACCCACGTGGAGTTTGTAGTATCCGTGCACCTTGCCCACCAGCACCATAGCAGGTGCCAAAGCCCAAGGGTGAGCTCGCCAGCATGTGTGCACACACACCGGGCTACCATTTAATCCATCTTCATACAGAGAAACTGCAGTCATGACAGCATGAGGGGCAGTAAGGAGGATCCTTTGCTTTCTACTTTCTATAAATCCTGGTTTCATGTTTTCCTGATTTAACTACTCCTAGTAGCCACTTTCTTCACTCTATCCACTCACAACCCTAGGCAACTAGAAATTTGTCATTACTATTTCTAAAGCTTCACTCACACATACAAATGTGGGAATATGATTGCTTTTATGAAATCTCTCCATGAAGAAGGACGTTGATCAGCAAGAAAGCAACAATTTACCCAACAGTCTCTTAATGGGAAATCAAGGAGTTTCTTCCAAGGATTACTCCTAGAAATGTTTGAGCTACATTATATGCTAGGATGGCAGCACAAAGAATAGTAAGTATTAAGATAGCAAAAGAAGAAAAGAACAGGTCAATTGGAAACAGAAAACAGCCCATGGAAAAGGGGGCTGGGAGACATAACAGTAATAGCTGGCACTCAGGTTCACTGCTCACTTGCCAGGCACAGGGCTAAGCACAGCACATGCATTCTCTTTTTGAATCCTTACTACACCCTCTGAGATGGGCCCTACTGTTGAACACACTCCACAGATGAAGCAGCTGGGACACAGTGAGGTTGGGCACTAGGACACAGCAGAACACAGCAGGGCCGGCACTCCAACACAGCCTGTCTGACTACAATGTCCCTGTTTCTAAGTACTTTGTTATCCTGCCAGGGTCAGTCTGGGTTCAGCACTGTCCAAGGAGCAGGTTAGAATGTCCACACCCTCCTAGGTTAAATACCCTTTGTTTTGATTCTATATCTTCCAAATAGCGTGCAGGTATAATTCCACCTCCTTTGCTGTCATGACCACAGGAAGGGTCTTGTGAGTTGTACCAGAGCTGTTTCTATAAAGTGATCACTGTAAAATAATGACTTGGAAGTTTCCTGCCTACCTCAGTCTCCTAGACACTCAGGTATAGGAGCAACACACCTTGGGCTTGAGCACTCCACACCCTCCAAACCAGGACCAGATCCTAAGACACCTCAGGTCCACCCAGCCGTCTTCCATTCAGTATAAAACCTCAATGTGTTCAAACCTCCAAGTTCTCCCTTTTTCCCCACAGCACCACAGCTCTTTTCCTCTCTTCTACATATAAATACATTGTCTTTAAAACCAAATGACTCTCCAATATCAATGCTCCTTGAAGCTGGTTGACTCAGATAAGTCACCACTATGTCAACCTGCATTTGTCTCATTTCTGGGCTCTACCAAAAAGAAACAGATAACATTTGAGCTGGTCCTTTAGTCATTATGCTTACAAAATCACGTTTTATCTAAGGGAAAAGATTCTGCCTGGCACTGAGCTGTCACCATATCCTGGACAAAGCATGCCCCAAACAACTGCCCTGCCCAGACCCTCCCTAAGGATCCATGATCAGATTCCATGAGGAGGACATGTGAATGACAGGGCACTGATCTTAAAGTGTACAACCTCTTATCAGGGCCTGTTACGAAAAGTGAGGTCACGTCTTCAGGGTCCTCTCATGACCATTTGACTAGGAAACTCTTGGAGCTGAGACTAGTTAGCAGTGGTGCTGAGGGCAAGAAGGGGCATGAGATTGGGTTTGGGCCAGGGCAAGCCATGGGCATGGTGACATTATGAGGGGTAGAAAGTCACAGTACAGGGGGAAAGACAGTGCTTGGAACAGAGCAAACACATGTACAGCAGCATGTGCCAAGTAGTTCTGTTTTTTATAAGCATCATGGAGAAAGGATGAAGCCTGCCTGGGGCTTGGGAGGAGGAAAGGAAGATCCCAGAGCATTGAGGCAAGTTAGTGATGAGCCCAATCAGACATGCAATGAATGAATCCTCTCACTTGGCTTTACTTGTATAGCATTTGTTGTTACTGGTGTTAGGTACTGTGGAGTTGGGTCTGAACAGCAATTCTATGTATGACAGAACAAAACACTTCCTGACACTGTGCCATGCCCAACATTATGTCAGTGCTTCTTTGCTATTCATAGGGTTTTCAGTGGCTAATTGTTTTAGGAGTGGGCTGCCAGGTCCTTCTCCCATTTTTGTGGTGCTGGGGATCGAACCTAGGGCCTCAGAGAATGCAGAGCAGCACTCTACCAACTGAACTAAAACCCAGCCCTTGTGTCTCATAGTTCTTTAAAAAAAAAAAAAAAGAAAGAAAAGAAAAGAAAGAAAGTCAACATTTTGTAATACCCACCATGTCCTATAAATTCTCACCAATGATAAATTTGCCTCTGAGTACAATCAACCTGATGGAGCCTCAACTACAGTAAAATAGAATCTTTCCCCTACCAGGCATGGATTTACATTGTGTTCTGAGGACAAGCTTCATGTTGCTGATCACATACCAGAAAAAGGACAGAGATGGTCTGTAAGTTATACTAATGAGAGTAGAATTAACAGGAATCTAACACCCACTCCATTTTTCTAGACACAGGCTGTAGTCAACACACATCATTGCTAGTCACAAACTCATCCTGTCACTGCCAATTTTCATTATGCACAGTCCTCATCCCAAGAAAATGATGTTCTCTATTTTTAAACCCAACCCTGATCTGGGGTTGAGAATGAAACTTTTCTATAAACCCTCCGATTTATAGGATGCTTCCCTTTCCATGGAAAGCAAACACATTTCTTTTCTACTGTGGCTGTTTAAATGACCCTTTCCCCGATTCTTGCTGAATCCTCTACTTTTGTTCAAAAGCTGATGCGGAAATGGGTTAGTGAAAAGTCAAGTCAAAAAGTAAAATGAAAGCAGTTCCCGAGGCTTGAGGCTTGCAGAGTACACAGAAATGGCTCCTTGCCTTAATGGAGCTACAAACACAATGGTGTAAATGTAGCACTTGGCATGTGGCCCACAGGTCTCATTATTCTACAATTATACCTAGATGTCAAACATCAGTGCTGGTGAGTGTTTAAAATGGTTCATGTCTGCCTTCTGCAAACACTAAAGTGAAGAGAAGACAGGTCTGTTTAACACAGCTTGTGTTTTACCTAACTAGCCAGTCATAAGAAAGAGTTATGCAGGTACTTACTATTTATAACCCATGGCCACATCCACAAAATACTTCCTTCTCTGTCGATAGACATTGTCCTTAAATCCCTTAAACAGAAAAGAGATTAAGTTATTTACCAAAATGCCAAAAAATTAGCTGCAGAAGGTCTAAAAGAAAATCACTGTGGTGTTTATTGAGTGTTCAATTCAAATGTAAATCTTATCCTCAGATGACTGTCTTGATGACATAGGCAAAAGCAAATTGTGCTCACAGTAAAACCTCATTCAATTTGACTCTACTAATTTGGGATGTGTGGGAATTCAGGCTAGAGTTTACCTTTCCACTAAGTAAGCAGAATGGCTTAGTTAAGCAAATGATTATTTTTAACAATATCTTTTGGTTTTCAAGTGCCGTTTACATGTAATTGATCTTAATCACAAATTAATCTTAGCCTATTCATTAAAACAGTCCCTATAACGTGGTTATTCAATAAGTTAACCTTATTTTAATTACTTTGTGTAAATAACTAATAAATGTGACATTTATTAAAAACCATTATTCAGAATAATCACCAGATCCCCAAATTAGTATGAATTAAAGAGGTTTTACTGTATTTGATGACTACGGCCAGCAAGTACAAAATGGGAAGGGATTCATGCACAAAGGAGCAAGTTAGCTCCAATCCACTCTGAGTTACTATAATTCTAATACATCTTAGCCAACCTCAAGATTTTTATCTAGCATCATCCACTTGGGAAATTAAACACCGTGTCTGTCATTTTTCAGTCAAGTGGACCTCTGAGAGGACTTCTTAGTTTACTCAACAATCTCTCCTCTTTTCAACAGACTTCCCATTTTCCTTTCTTTCCTGTACTTCCAGGCTACCAGTTCTTTCTGGGGTTGTTTCTTCAGGCTGCCGGAGCCCAGGAGGAATTATTTCTACTCCTTACCTCTATAATCCCTGCAACCCTCAAGGATGGCCAGGAAGCAGTGGCTACTGACAACGGAGGTCAAGCAAGAAGACAAGCCATAGGGTTCACAGGATTCAAAGGTGAAAGAGCAAGGACAAAGCCCACAAAGGCCTAGACTACCTCTTCAGCAATGCAAACATTTCTGCAAGGTGAGCTAGTCAAAAGGAACCTCAAATATACTAGAAAATCACCCTGTTCTCCTGTCTGGCTAAAAGAGAGCCAGGAATCTTCACAGGACTGTGTACCAGACAGAAATGAAGACTAACTTTTCTTTCAGGAATAACAAGACAGTTACTAACAGAGAGGAGAGAAAAAACTACCCTCAGATCGCCCCAACACTCCACAGAAATGAAGTATCCCCTACCCAGGAGCTAGCACTTTCTTGTGTTGTGAATTACGAGTTTTTAAACTGGGTTCATGGGCAACCTTGTGATGCCCTAAAATGTCTATAGACAGAAATTTGTGACCATAGTTACCACATTCACAAATGGGTCTCCTGCTGTAGAGGGTAGAAACAGTCAAGCTAGAAAGTGCTTTGCTTCTACACTCACGAGTAAAACCAAGCTACCTGGAGTGGGAAAACTGAAGAATTCCAGGCACCTTTATTACTCAAAAATTAAGTAGGCCATGAAAAAATGGAAAGAGTCCCATGAAAAGCACAGCATCTGTTCTCTGCTTCCTGCCAGACTGGACACCATGGCAACAGCATCATAATCTGCTGGGCTTCCAGAAGAATCTCAACTGTGTCTTCTCAGCAAACACCTGCACCTTTTCCAGGGATGCAAGAGAGAAATTTACTCATCATGCCTCATTAGCCTAGAGTGGCAGTGATTATACAAATGTAGCAATCCAGAGCTTCCTGGATTGAACCACAGACTGGCCAAGTAAGGGGTACGAGTGCACCAGTGAGTACAAAGACACAGCATCCCTTGGACATCCATTCTGAACCGAAGCCAGGGATGGGTTTATGAAATAAAACATAGGAGTCCAGTCAAATTTCAATTTCAGATAAAGAACAATTTTTTTCAATTTAACTGGACATTCTATATATTTATTTGCACACTCTGGCAACTCTAACACCCAGAATATATCTACTATCCAAACCCACTCTCCTTCGTTCAATTTAAATGAAAAGGAACAGAAGACCCAGCCTGAACCCTTAAGTGTCCAGTTTAATTCACACTCAAGTAGTCCTTTCAAATAGGTCAACCCTGGTGGAATATTCAAATAACACTCCAAACCTGGCTATATTCCCAGAGGTGCTGATTTAAGTTCTCTAGAGTGAGGACCTGGCATCAGTACTTTTTTTTTAATTGTCCACAGATGATTTGAATGGGAATCTAGTGCTAAGACACACTGAGCTAGGATGTTCTCACATCTAGTGCACATAAGAATCTTTTGCAGATCCTTTTACATGCACATTCCTGGGTCTGTCTCTTAAAGCTCAGATTCAGCAGGCTTCAGGTGGGCTTTTAGACGTTACAATTTTTAAAAGCACCTTAGGAGTGGCCCTTGAACCACACTTTGCAAGACCCTCTTAGATTAGATCCGGGAAACTCAAAGTGTGGTCCCCGTGCCCTCCACTGTGAGCCTCGACTGAGAGCTCCCTAGAAATGCAGAATCTGAACCGGGCACAGTGGCACACCCCTGTAATCCCAGTGGCTCGGGAGGCAGAAGTAGGAGGATCACAAGTTCAAGACCAGAGGCAGTCTGTGTAAGTTAGCAAGACCCTGTCTCAAAAAGTAAAAAAATGGGCTGAGGGTGTAACTCAGTGGTACAGTACTTGCAAAGCATACAAGCACAAGGCCCTGAGTTCAAACCCCAGTACCGAAAAAGAAAAAAAAAGGAAATGCAGAATCTCCAGCCCTACAGAATCACTATCTGCATTTTTAAAAGCTCTCCTGGGTGAGTTGTTTGTCCATTTTCAGTTTGAGAGCCACGGACCTAGATATTTAACCCTTTCTTGGATGCCTCAGCAGCATGATTTACGTTCCAAGCCCCTTCTTAACCATCTCCCATTGGAAGGCTTCCTATGTCTAACTCAGAACTGGGATTATTCTCAGGCACAGAAAGTGCTTAGACAACTTTTTCTATCTTCATCAAATAGAAACTTGCAAAAACACCAACCTGCCAATATCAAATTTTGTGTAAGGAACATTTGATGTGCTTATAAAAGAAATATATGTGGTTTTAAAAAATGACAAGAGAGGTAGGGGTTTGCTAAGTACCTGCAATTATTTCAAGTGGCTGCACAGAAAATAAGAGAAGGTATCTTAAAGTAGATGTAATTAGGAGTAATGGAATAAAATTAAGCACAGGGAAATTTACTCTTGGTAGTAGAACACATTTTTTTCACAGCAAGGTCAGTAGTTCCTGTGGTTGTTCCATTCAAATGGCTCACCCCCTTCCTCCAGGTTGAGTAACTTTCAAACTAGACTAAGGGGAGCATTTGAAAATAGGAGGTTATAGGGAAATCCTTTATTGTCCAGGCATTGATCTGGATGATTTAATACAGCATTTCCATTACTGAAATGAAGCATTTACTCTTGCCAAAATACCTTCCAGTTGTTTTATTAACCAGGCTTTTCAAACACCCCTTTGAGGTCAATAAGAATTTTATTTCCACTTTTCACATCAAGAACTTGAGGTGCAGAGGTAGAGGGACTTGGCCAAGGTCATTCTGCCAGTTAATAGCTGGCATCTATACAGTCCTGGTCCTTCTAATCTCTTAAATCACACTTCTGAGCTAATTCCAACTCCTCTGGTGTTGGGAGAAGGACAAGATAACAAATGGATGATTATTTAAGGTACTTTTGAATGTTTTTTGATGATCAGGAGACTTACATTTGATTTACTATGAAATATTCTGAAATCTTAGGCTATGCTGGCAAGTTTAACACACTGGATCCTTGTGTAAATCCCACTTTTTAAAAATAAGGTAGTTGAATTAGGTCCGTTGGAATATTTGTTTGAATGGTATATATGAATTAGTATATTAGTCCAAATGACTGGTTTGATTCTCTTCAGTATTGTCGTCATACTTTCCTTTAAAACAATGCTTCTCAAACTTCAGTGTGAACTGGTTTAAACAAGTTCCCACGTAATGCTGATGCTCCTGGTCCTGTGCCCATACATAGCCACTGTGTAGAGTTTAGTCACATATCAGATTCCTAGACGTCCCCTCATTTCAATAGAATGAATATTTGTAAACCATTACCCTCGTAACACAAAGACTTCTTATAAGCATGACTGATTTGCTCGGATTTCACCCTTTTATCTGCACATTTTTAGAAAAAGGGCACCAGCAGAGGGGAAAAAAGCTTGTAACAAATGGGGGCATTGCTTACTTCTGCCAGACTATTAACAGTACTTCACTCTGACCATAAAGAAGCTCCAGGTCTCTTGTGTTACATAAAAACTGATGTTAACAGGGGAGAGGGACAATAATGGGAAATGCCTACCCAAGTATCATATTTCTTTAAAGACAGACATTTTTATTTGAGTAGACGAGAGAATGGCGGTAGATAGATTCAGGGTAGATGTGGGGAGAGACATCTTCCATCACAGCCTTATTTTAAAACCCTCTGCCTTTCCATTGAGACTGAAGTCAACCACATTACTCTATTCCTAACTACCTCCAGTCAAGGAAAATGGCAAGAAAAATTTTATTCTCTCATTTCCCATCACACCTAGTCCTCCCTGGTTTCCCAAAGGTGTGATCAATTTCACTTCATCCTTTCTCAAAGGGTCACCATCTGCAAGTATATTTCAGGCTGTCTAATTCCACAGAAATATTCTCTTAGGTATAGAATCTCCTCTATCCAACCCTTTTAAAAATAAATGCTATGTGAAAATGCCATATTTCTAACCTGCTTCCAACCAACACATGTGTACAGAGAAGCTTCATCACCTGAATCTCTGCTCTCAGTTATGAGGGATCAATAACAAATTGCTCCACAACAAAGCATTACAGCACAGAACACGGCACACTGCCCAGCACATGGTAGGGCTGGAAGAGCGTGTGTGAAATGGACTTTACTAGACACTTACTGGGTGGTCAGCATCAAGCTCAGTACCATACATGAGCACTCTGTGAGAGCATTTGTCTAACTCAGAGATCTTCCGAGGGAACCAAGGCACATCCTCTAGCTCTGTTGGAAACACAGTGCAGGTTCAAAAGTATTAGCACACAGACTGCATTTTCCCCTTTGCAACATTTGTCAGATTGCAACATCACCCCATAAGCAAAAACTGTCCTTGCCTTCTTCCTCTGTCCAAATGTTCTCCGGTGGATTCAGTGTCACAATGGTGGTCTGAAATTTCAACAACTGAATGAGCTCGTTGAATTCCGTTTTGCCACACTCACAGTCCACAAAGATTTCAACCTCAGAACTTCTTCGTCGAGATCTTCTGGATTCGATATGAATCATGTTGACATGTTTTTCCTGTGGAAACGTAAGTGATACCTCTAAATCACATTCAAGTCACAATAAAAGGAATTTGGGGGTTTTGTTATTGTTTAAGTCTTAAGCTGCAAAATATCAAGTACTTGTTGTTGTTGTTGTTGTTGTTGTTAGGTGCCGTTGAGCCGGTATCCAACTCATAACGACCCTAAATACAACAGGGGAAAAACTATTGTCAGTGCTTCTCTGCTATTCATAGGGTTTTCACTGTCAGACTGATTTTTGGGAGTGGGTTGCTGGGTCCGTCTCCCAATCAAGTGCTTACCAGAGAGGAAAAGACAATTTCCTTATTCTTTGCCTAACCATGAAAATCTTTCCAACTATTGTCTCTATTAAATAAGAAAGTTTTATAGTTTTGCCTTTGTGTAGTGGTCCTATCTCATTAATATGAGGAAAGGGCATTTAAGATACATAAAGAGCACTGTAAAATGTACTACAGTGATGAGCATCATCATTTTCCAGAGTTATCCACATCCTACTGATGGGACATGGCTATTTGGGGAAATTTTTTCTATTACTTTATCATCTAATCCTAACATCTGTATTTTTATGTTTCTGAAAAACATGATTAAAACTGAAACTCTTGATTTTATAGTGATATGAAGCTTCCTTTTGAAAGAAAGTTTATAATAAAGCAGTCTTTTAGCTGGAGATCATCATTTTAAGTGAAATAAGCCAGACTCAGAAAGATAAATATCACGTTTTCTTTCATCTGTGGACTCTAAATTTTTTAAAAATGTACACACACACACACACGTCATGAAAGTAGAATGGGGACTATTTGGGAGGAGAAAGGCAACTAAAAGGAGAGGGAACAGGCAACAAAAGGCTAATGGGAGAGAAAGAATATCCCCTTTTACCTCATATGTGTGTATATACGAGATACATATGTGATAAAGACATGCAACATATACATACAAAAGACATTCAAGCAAGAAGGGAACCAACATCAGCAGGTAATAGTTGGGTGACTATTAGCAATGTACAATGATATGCACTTATGAAGATGTCATAATGAAACCCATTAGTTTGTACACTAAAAAGTTACTAATAAAAATATTTTTAAACAATAAAGTGATCTTTTAGAGCCAAGTGGTACACACCTATAATCCCAGCATTCAGCAAGAGGATTACACATTCGAGGCTAGCCTGGGCTACATAGTGAGACCGTCTCAAAAATTAATTAAAATAAATTTTTTAAAACTTAAAATAAAGCAGTCTTTTTTTTTAAGTGAATAATATGACAAGCAGAAACTGAGGACGTGATACAAAAATGCTTGAGACTGGGGAAATAACTAGCCAAAACTTAGTCTAAACCAGAGTTAGGATAAGTAATTTCTAGTGCCAGAATTGGAGCAAATCAAAAAGCATCCTCTTCTATATGAAGAAATAAGCCCTATGCTCAGGAAACTAAATGCTCTATTTCTGTTTTTGTTAACCTTTGCAATAGTACTATATTTTCCCAAGTTGATTGATAATAAAAGTGAGATTAATACTAAATTCAAGGTGCAAGAGACTTCACATACATTGTATCACTTTGGGCTTTTAATGTCCTTTGGTTGAAGCAGAGAAGATATTTTTAGACTAGGGAACTGAGGTTCAGATGGGTTAAGTGGTTTAGCTAAGGCCCCATGACTAGCTGATGGCAGAATGAAAGCTCAGAGCTGCTAACTCCTTCTCCCGGGAGTTTTCTGCTGCACCTAGCTGTCTAATTGAATTGGCTTGCCTTTGGGCACTGCATAGACACAGACCTAGAAGGCATAATTATGTGTAATATACTACTTCAGATTTCCATTACCACTGTTTATGGTACCTGATCCTTTCTTCAAGGTCAAAAAGGAATCAGGAAATATTTGTCAAATCAGGCTGCTAAAATCATAGAGGCATTGTAGTAATGCCTCATATCTGCACACTTTACAAAGCACTTTCACTCATATTATTTCATCCCAACAACCCAGTTAGGCAGGATTTACTACTGCTATTTTACAAATGAAGAAATTAAACCTAGGAAGCAGCTAGTGATTAACCAAATGAGAACACAAGACTGAATCCCCTTCCTTCAATTCCAACTGTCTTTCCACTACACAGCAGTCCAAGGCACCATGCAGAGCTGGGCTCCTTATCTTACAGCTCTAATCAACAGCCAGTGCCCCCAAACAAAACGCACCTGCAAGGGAGCTGTTTACTAACAGGTAGGGGAGCCATCAAGTGTACATTGGCAAGAAGGCAATAGCTTTTCTGGGTTTTTGTAACCTCATCCTTACACAGGCTCTTTCTTTGGGTTCAAACCACAGAGCTGAGCCTCAGAAGATGCTATGCATTTCTAGAAGATAAAGGAAAAGCTAGCCCTACAATTTATTTCTAAGGAAAGTAACTCACACACATAAAGTTCATGAGATAATGGTGCTATACTCAAGCATCTCACGTTATGCAATAAATATGCTCTTTACATTACAATTCAAATTTTAACAAGTCAAATCAAGGTACAGATTCTTGATAGTCAAAAGTCCCTTATTTGGTGTGTGTTGGGGGGGTGAGTGTGTATTTTCAAGTAGAAGACCCACATTTTCTGATTTTACTGATTTTCTCACTGGCAACAGCCTACAGAGTTCCTAATGGGCTACCTCTGAATTAATCACAGTTCATGAAAATCTGCTTATTTAATTGCTTGACAGACAAACTCTCCTTGTAAAGCCTCACGAAATTTGGTTCCTTTGAATTTTTCACCACATTATCCAGAAATTATTTCAGTAATGTTTTGCTAACAGACAGCAGATTTGTAGCCAGGCACATAATACTTCTGAAGTTATGTAATGACATTTTGGATTCACCTGGAAAAGCCTCAGTGCTTTCACCAATCCACCAACTTCGTTCTTCAGGGAGAATATGACTGCTGTCTTGCCACTCTCAGTAGCAGCGTCGCTTTTGCTGCTTCCTTTGCTGCCTTTCTTGTCATCATTTTTGCTAGAGTTAGCTTTATTTAGCTTCAAGAAAGTAGAAGCACAATAAAATTAGTTAGCATTCCAGAGTTTTCCATAATTCAGTTTTTCCCCAGATAGCCCATTCATATGCTGGAAGCCCCACTAATCATACAAACTCAGGTTGAAGTTGCCATGGCACTCATAACTTTCAGCCGCAAATATTGGTCTAATTTACTCTGGGACACTCTTTTTCAGTGCTCTAAGTGGACCTGACTCAAAGCACCTAACAACAACAACAAGATAGCCTTTAGTGGTTGAAATCACAGCAGAATTAGATTTGCTTCACTTCAGTGGCAACAAAACTGACCATCACTAAGTATGAAGTATCATATATGAATAAGTCCTGTCTTTCTAGGATTATTTTACAGCAGGAAATTTGATCTTTTATCTCAGTCAAATCATATGGAACCTATATTAATAACCACATATAAGCAAAATAATACCAAACATGTATTTTTGACAAAAGTAAATTTAGTTTCAATTAAATCTTAAAAACAAAATATCCATTTCACTTTGAAATATATCAGGACATGCACTGAAATTGATAATTTTACTTTCTGCACATTGTCAATGTGAATTTTCAGTGTGAATCTACCTGCACATTAAATAAGTTCAGCACTGTGGAATGCATTTAACTAAGTCTATTTGTGTCAGTAGATGGTATCTGAAACATGTCAGTCAAAGTGGGAAAAGAAAAGAAGAAGAAATGAGCTTGCTAATCATTAGAAACAAACAAGAGAATCTGAGTAATAACTATTAGCCCTGTTCACTAAAGATAAAAATGACAGATTCTAGCAACTCAAATCACATTGTCAGAAATTCAGAAAAAATAAAGCTAGGAGATTATAATGGTCTATTTTGTGTTCTTTACATACAAATGCAGAGTTGGGCAAACAGAAATATCTCTTTGGCAAATGGTGATATAATCACATCAATCTATTATATCCTCATGAAACTGAGAAATATATATTTGATATGGAGCCTTCTAAATAGTGACTTGCCATTGACTCCCTCTGATATCTTTTCTGGCTTTATTTTCACACATTAGTGTTGCCTTACTCCCTAGATTTACATATGATAGAAATGGATATTTTACTATTTATGACTTGAGGGAGAGAAGAAGTTTATGCAGACATTGACATTTGACACCATGTTTAGTCACTAAAGCTCAAATGTCCTAGGACTTTCAACATCTGCCTCCTCCCCACATACAACACACAGATCTCATATATTTAACTAGTATTTTTTATATGAAAGGATCATACACTAACCATAACTGTGAGTTTTCTTTGCTTTCCTTCTACCAGTTTACTCTGACTTCAAAATTCCTCAGGGTAACATCTCATCCAAATATTTATGACATTTAAATGTTAGAAAATCTATTTACATTTTGGCTTCATTGTGGAAAATTGATTTAAATAGTTCTAAAAAATTGCTGTGATTGCTTTTTGGTATTTTTAGCAGTAATATGTCACCACAATGCAACTCTGGCATACATTTGGGGCTTCAATATTAAAACAAAATTTATATGACGAACTACATTGGAATTAGTTGATAAACTCTGGCAGTATGACAGTGAAATACCACTTAATATTTTTAATGACTAGGAACTTGAACAATTTTTATTAAATTCCATGACTGTTATTCAAATCAAGATCTAAAATCTTATAAATTTGTTTTTTATTTTGTTAATATTTTAAATATGAAAACTTCTTTAACATACGGAAACAAGTGGAATATTGCTTTGATTACTTCATCAGTCAAATTTTGAAAAAGGAGGAATAAGGCATTCAGGAAAACTTTTGGGAGGAGCTTGATTTGGGGCAGGAGAGTTATTGAGACAGGGTCTCCCTATATAACCCAGGCTGGTCTGGAACTCATTATATAGTCCAGGCTGTCCTCCTCCTGCCCCCACCCCCAAAGTACTGGGATTATAGGTATATACCACATCTGTCTTTGATCTTTTATTCCAAAACTTGCACCTATCGTCAGGAACACAAAGTATTTATTCTATGTTTAAAGACAGTTCTTTGTCTACTTAAAGGGGCTGTAGGAGACAATATGATATTGTGGGATCCATAGACATCTATTTAATCCCTTTTTCTTATTCCTCCTTACAATGAATGATCTTTCAAACTTCAACACTTTTTTTTTGTTGTTGTGAATTTAGGATATTGTTTTATACAAACTCTTGTTCTTCATGTGCAGGAATTTCACTTTCTACTTTGGGGAAAGTCCAGCACACAGCAGTCAGTACACCTGTCTTACTTTATCGAGAGTAAAAGCAGACAGAAGGAAAGCAGAGACAAGCCAATAAACAAGGGAGCTGAGGTGTGTGTGCTTGCTCTATACCAGGTGTCCATACAGTGAAAAAGATGATCACTACCCTAAAACACACTCTAGAGAGTGCCAGGCACTTAGTACTCACTGTTAAGCTGCCAAGTAGCTGATGATCTCCGGGCACCGCTGAATCCAGGGAAAGCCCTCTCCTTGCCCAGTATTTACTGGAAAACATCATCATTGCTGGCTGCATGGATCCTGATGTAATTTTCTTTCTTGGCAGCAGAGGGGATCAGAGGGTACTAGCAGAGCTGGCTGAGATGGAGAGGCAGCCTGCTCAGGGCGCTGTCCAGAACTCTGATGCTAAAGAACAGTGTGAATCATTCCCTCCCTGAGCTCCTTTATATGAGTGACTGAGGACTGATGAAAAGCTGATTAGAAAGAAACTCATTTCTAGTTGCTGATGGCCACAGTCAGATTACAGATCTGAAGCCTGGGGTTATCTGCTCTCATGATGAGATTTGTTTGTCTCATAAGTTGAATAGCCACTTGGGAGGAGGTAGTGGAGAACAATATGTAAAGGAGTGTTATTTGTACAAGAAAATATGTCCCCTAATGTTAACTCTCATTACTCAAGCTTGCTACTGCAAATTAGTCCCAGACTTTAAGTAACTACGAATTCAAAGTTCTGTGCTTTCTTTCTAAAAGTAGGAAAATAAGAAAGATCACTACTGAACCCTTAAGCAATTTTGTTAGTTTTTCTGACTTGATGTGTGTGTGAAAATTGTGTGGATGTGGATGTGCTTCCTAATCCTATGATGTCTTATTCAGAGTTATGTTCAGGTAATTGCACTGCAAAGGAAATGTGAGGCTTTGATTTAGCTACATACAGGTATAGCTCAGATGCTAACCCTTGAATATTCTTCACTAAATGGTAGACAAAAGGAAATGAAATGCTATATGGCCATCATTCCTTTGATCCTCTTGATAACCACTGAATTTTTCTTCTCCACTTGTAACTAGATCAAATCCAGCCATTTGACCTGCAGAGATCAATTGATATTCTTACTATTCAAACTTAAGAAAGCCATAGGAAAATATCACCCATCTTCTGGAGAATGGAAAATTCCTAAGCAATTGTGCTTGTTTGACTGAAAACCTAAACAAAACCTAGGACTGGCCCAGCTTGTCTATGTGGAAAACAAGATGAAAATTCTTCAAAATAGGAGTGGATAAACTAATACTGATGAGATTTTAATTGCATATGGAGTCTTGGGGGTATATTATTTGATCCACTTCCAGAAATAATCATGTAGCTTGTATTTCCTCTAAAGATCTGTGCTGATCAGCCAATAGGAAAGGCAAGTTTAAATAAACTGATTGGAGTAATGATAAAAATAATAGATAATATTGCTAAGTACTTAGTATTTGCCAATTTCTTTTTATTTTGTTTTCTGAGACAGGGACTCACTACATAACTCCAGCTGGCCTGGAACTCAGTGTGTAGTCCATGCTGGTCTCCAACTTACAGCAACCCCCCTGCCTCAACCTCCCAAGTGCTGGGATTATGGCCATGAGCCACCACACCCAGTTAATATTTACCAATATCTATTCTAAGTACTATCTACATACTTTTCTAGGTCAAACTATCATCAATCACTACAACACCACTTACAAGACTGTCACAATATTTCTTTTTAATATATAGATAAATTGAGGCATAGAGAGTTTCGGTAACTTGCAAAAGTTCACATAAGTAAAGAGTCACCAAGGCAGGATTTAATTCAGGCAATCTGCCTCCAAAATCCATGCTCTCCACCATTACATTGTACAGTCTCCTCAGAACTCCAAATAAAGGAAAACATGTTAACAAAACCTGTAGCCATACCACTATGTAGTGTCCAATCCCATCAGATCTCAGATGCTAAGCAGAGTCGGGTCTGCTTAGTATTTGGATGGGAGACTGCCTGGGAACACCAGGTGCTGTAGACTTGGGAGAAGAACCCAACAGCCCACTCCCAAAAAACAATCACCTATTGAAAACCCTATGAATATCACAGAAGTACTGATAATGGTGTTTTATCTGTTGTATGTAGGGTCGCTATGAGTCATACACCAGCTTGATGGCACCTAACAACAACATGTTAACAAAAGTAATTGTGCTACACTATGCATAGATTATTTCAGCTGGGATAGTTAGGGAAGATGTATAACTCAACAAAATTTGTTGAGCAGTCAAGTACTGTTAGGTATTGAAACAATCCTGGGGATACAAAGGTGAATGAGATACATTGCCTACCCTCATAGAAATCACAATCTAGCTGAAAGAATCATACCTGAAAGTAACTAAATGAAAGAAAAAATACTGACCTTTCTACAGAAGGCATCAAAAGCACAAGAGAGTTTTCAATGCTATCTATCATAGGGGAGTCAAAAGAGCTGCCTGAACTGAATCTTTAAAACTGAGTTTGTGTTTGTTAGTTATGTTGTTGTTGTTGTTAGGTGCCGTCGAGTCAGTATCCGACTCATAGCGACCCTCTGTACAACAGGGGAAACACTATTGTCAGTGCTTCTCTGCTGTTCATAGGGTTTTCAATGGCAGATTGATTTTTGGGAGGGAGTTGCCAGGTCCTTCTCCCAATTGTTAGTTATAGGGAATGGGAAATAGTAAGGAGATGGTTTCAGGTATATGGAGCAACATAAGAAAATACATAAGGAACTGTTATTGCCCACAATGAGGGAGCCTCAGTGTAGGGCAAGGATGTCCAGCAAGATAAAACTAAGGAAAGCAGGGTCTAGATTATGATAAACCTTCAATTGCAATGTGTGGGTTTTGTACTTTATCACTTTTTCCTGTGGATAAAGGTGAACAACTAAAAGGGTTTATGCAGGGCAATCATATACACATATTTATATTTTAGAAATGTGATACCTTAGAAGAGGACTTACAGACTGAAGGCAGAAATCACTTGGGATTTGACATAGTGTAGCCAGGAGATGACAGCTAGATTAAGGTGAAAGCATAAAAGATGCACTATAAAGAATTAGAGATGTAAAGGGGTTAAAATCCACAGGATAATGTCTCTGCTTGGATGTTGGAGCAGAAAAAATATTTAAAAGTCATTTATTTATTTATTTGTTGAATATACCAAAGTTTTAAATACTATGGTTCCTTCTAAAAAACCTGTTAGAGCAGCATAAAGGATTTGCTTTTCTTTTTAAGGCATACAAGAATAGCACAAGTTGGAAAACAGCAGCAATAAAAAATCAGAAGAGTAAAGAGAGATGGAAAGAATGATCAGGGAGACTGCAGACATGAGAAAGCAGAAATATCAATAAAGACGACTGAGGAAAAACTCAATTTACATGACAGAATCTCCTAAAATACTCACTACCTCTGGAACTGAAAGTAAACAGAGGAGACTGAAAGAAAGCGGCTTAAAGTCTACAAAGCAATCAGACAATTTCAAAACTTACAATGAAATTATAGTAATCAATAGAGTATGACACTTAGTAAGGATAGACATATAGATAAATGGAATAGAACTAATATCCAAGAAATAAACCTGTACCATTTATGGTCAAGAAATTTCCAAGAAAGGTTCTAAGTTCCATGTAGGAAAAAATAATTTTTTCAATAAACGGTCCTGGGACAACTTTGGATACATACATGCAAAACAATGAAGGTGGATTTATACCTCACATCACACCCAAATATTAACTCAAAATGGATCATAGACCTAAACATAAAAGCCGAAACTATAAAACTCTTAGAAGACATAGGTGAAAATCTTTGTGACCTTGGGTTAGGCAAATATTTCTTAAATGTGACACCAAAAATATAAGCACACAAAAGAAAAAAGTAAATAAAATTTCACTGAAATTAAAAACTTTTGTGCTTCAGGGGAAACCATTAAGAAAATGAAAGACAACCCATATCATAAGAGAAGACATCTGTAAAATCGTTATGTCTCATAAAAAACAGTAACTAAAGCCAGGTATGGTGGCACCCACTTATAATTCCAGTACTCAGGAGGCTGAGGCAGTATGACTGATGTGAGTTCTAGGCCAGCTTGGGCTACACAGTGAGATCCTGTCTCAAACAAACAAACAATAACAATAGCAAAAGCAGTAACTATAAGGAATAAAAAAAAAAAACCTCTTACAACTCAACAATAAAAAAGTTAGAACAATTTTAAATAGGTAAAAGATTTGAATAGACATTTCTCCAAAGATATGACCAATGTATACACAAAAAATACTCTGCATCATTAATCATTAAAGAAATGCAAATCAAAACCACAATGAGATACCACTTCAGACACATTATAATAACTAAAATTTAAAAAGGCAGACAATAACAAGTATTAGTGATGAAAGAGAAAATCTGGACCCCTTATACCTTGCTCGTGGTATTGTAAAATGGTGCAGTCACTTTGGAAAAGAGTTTGGTGGTTCCTCAATATATGGTACATGGTTATCATGTGACTCAGAAGTTTTACTCCAGGTATGTGGAAAAAGGTATAGTTGCTTTGAAAAAAGATACAGCAGTTCCTCAAAAAATTAAACCCCAAGTTAGCAGAGGTTTCAGTAATTCTACTCCTAGGTATATACCCCAGAAAAATGAAAACTGTACACAAATGTGCAAAGCAGCATTACTGATGATAGTAGAAGTGGAAACACCTCAAATATTATATAATGAAAAGACAAATTATTGTATATTATAAATGGAATATTATTTGGTAATGTAAAGGAATGAAGTACTAACATGTTACAATGAGCATGAACCTTAACAATACTATGCTACGTGAGAAAAACTAGTCACAAAAGAGCTATTATTGTATGATATTTTTATATGAAATACCTAGATGAGGAAAAAAGAGACAATAAAAAAAGAAAGACACAAAGTAGGTTAGTGGTTGCCAGGGGTTACAGGAAGGGAGGAAGTGCTGGCACAGGGTTTCTTCAGGGATTGGTGAAAATGTTCTAAAATTAGGTGTTGGTGATAGTTGCTTAACTCTGTGAATATACCAAAACTCATATTGTACACTTAAAAAGTGAATCTTATACATAAGTTATCTCAATAAAGCTGTAATTTTTTTTTAAAGAGTAGTTAAAATCTCATATTTCCCTCCCTTTTTCTAGATAGCCAAGCTAATCCCCATCCCCAGGTTGCTGTTGTTGCTGTTGGGTGCTGTCGAGTCGGTACCGACTCAGTGACCCTGCGTACAATAGGCGAAACACTATTGTCAGTGCTTCTCTGCTGTTCACAGAGTTTTCAATGGCAGATTGATTTTTTTGGGAGTGGGTTGCTGGGCCCTTCTCCCAAGCCTACAGCACTTGGTGTTCCCAGGCAGTCTCCCATCCAAGTACTAATCAGGCCTAACCCTGCTTAGCTTCCAATATCTGACAGGATCGGATGCCACAGGGCTATGGCTGGTGGAATTTACTTTTCAAAAATGGTAAAACAAAGGTCTATGTATTTAAAGCAGCAGACATAGCTGAGAATATAGGAATGATTACATAAATGTATATACTAGATATTGAGGTTCCCAGACCTCAGAAGACAGCAGGCATTTACCTCCAAGCCAGAGAAAGGGAAAAGTCCTCCTTGGCCATGCTAACAGGAAAGATTTGAAAATATATATATTAAGAGCAGAAGATAACGATGAGGGCTTTGAACAAAATGATGCAATCAGATCCCCCTACAGTGAGCTCACAGTTGACACACCTCCATTTAAGTACTTGGTAGAGTGTGAAGTTTGATTAGTGACAATTATGTAGAAATTTAGAAAAAGAAAAAACCTTGAAAAGAGCTCTCAAAGAGAAATGAAAGTTAGGGCCAAAGAGGAACATCTCAGTTTTGAATTGTTTATAAAGCAATAATACAAACATTAAATATCCAGCTAACCACTATTATATCAACTGCATGTACGTATGAAAACATAAGAAAGTGTTATGTGTGAATAGTAGGGGCTGAGAGGAAGAGGTAAAGAGCTAAATCTTGACCTTCCAAAATGAGAAGTAAATGGTTAATGCCTAAAACCGAATGTCAAAGTAGCAGCATCAAGAGACATGAAAGTAAAGATCAAAGCTGAAAGCTGGAAGTCATTCCACTATGGGGAGGAATTGGAGGGTGGGGAGAAGGAAAGGGACAGTTTCTCATAACAAACTCTGTGGCAACCATGTATGTGTGACACTGATTACAAAAATATGCGTGTTAAAAATAAATTGTATGGCCTAGACATGACATTGGTTTTTAATAAACCTGAGTTTAAATCTTAGCTCTGCTACTTGTCTCACAATACATAAGGACACATCATTTCACATTTCTCAGCTTCCATTTCTTTCACCTGTAACATACAGGTGAAAATACCCACACTTTACGGAGCTGTTATGTTGATTAAATTGAATGTATATAAGTGCTTAACTTGGTGGCTGACATGTATTGGATACTCAAAGTGTTAGTTAAATCCCTCTGCACACCTCATTAAATCTGAAGCTGGAGTAATACAAAATTATGCATTGGCTTGCAACCTTTGGCAGAAGTTAGTGATGTGAATACCTGGGTTTTAATAGGTAATTGTCTTCATAACTAATGATAAGCAGGAAGAGAGCAATCATAAGATGAGTAGACAGAATTTGTTTGGATCAAGCAACTAAACAGGCCAGGAGGTGGGAAGTGGAGGGGGTAAACAAGTGAGATGCTTTCAGATAAGGAGATCGCCTATATAAGATCCTACAGGTAGAAGAGAACCATGTTATTGTGAATGTCATGATGGTGAACAGCTCAGATATAACACAGGGATCCACAAAATCAAGCAGGATTTATGCTAAGGGTGTCAGTGGGTTCTCATACTGGTATTATTGTCACTGAGGAATAGTAGTGAAACAAGAAAAACACTATCAGCCAGCTCTTAAATCACCTGCAAATTGGAAGTCGATTCCAAGAGAAAGTAGACTGTATGAATACAGAAGTGGAAAAAGTGGTATCAATAAACTTAAAGAACCAAGGATTTGCTGAGGCATACATGGTCCACAACTGGAACTTTCCTACCCTGCCAATTTCCATTTTGTAGGTAAAAGAAGAGACCCTGAGCCAGACATGGTGGCGAATGCCTGTAATCCCAGGGCTCAGGAGGCGGAAGCAGGAAGACCGTAAGTTCGGGTCCAGAGGTAGTCTGCATAATTTTTTAACAAGACCCTGTTTCAAAAAAGTAAAAAACAACAAAAAAAAAAACAAACAAACAAACAAAAAAAGGGTGGGGGGCGTGGGGGGGCAGCTCAGTGGTCCAGCACTTGCAAAACATGCAAGTACCAGGCCCTGGGTTCAACCCCTAGGACAGCAAAGAAAAAAGAAGAAAGAAGAAAGAAGAAGAAAGGAGGAGGAGGAAAAAGGAGGAGGAGACCCTGATGATGTCTTATTTTTCCCTTCCTCGACACTCACCCTCACCATCTGGCTAAATAAGAAGTCAACTGGAAATGTGATGTCATCAAGAAAAAAGCTGGGCTTCAGAAATACAATGAAATGTGTGTAGGGGAAAAGGTAAAATAGATGGACTTAGAGAATTTGCCTGGCAACTCCCCAGTGTAAATGGAGAAAGCAGACGTGAAGTTATTAAAGGATAGATATGGGATATGGGAATATGGATATACTTGAAGGGGAAGTAGTAGTGATTGAGACTGATTCAATAAAAAGCCTGATTTCTTTTCTTTGTCTTCTTGTTTTTAAGGCACCATTCCAGTTTAACACCTTTTGTGTCATAAGCAAATGTGACACACATGCCTTCTGTGCTTATACCAGTGTTGAACAAGGCAAGACAAAGGGATGAACTTTACAGCACATACCAACCTAGTAATTAGTTTGGATAGACTTTTTTCAATTGATATTTGACTCCTAGAACTTACAGGGTATATCCTTTAGGATCTTTGGCAGGGATTGTTCAATATTACTATCATCCACTCCTAATTTACCAATTTAATCATATATTATACCAAAATAAGCTAATACCCTATTTCCCAATGACTTAGTATTAATTTATCAATAAAAGGAAATGAAATAAGCCTGCAATGACTTCCTTTTAGGAAACTCAAGCAGACATCTATACGTATACTGATACATTGTATGTATACTTAATGAAGTGCTCATCTTAATTATCTACAAGTGGATGTAAAAAATAAAGCAGCTGTATGTGGTGGGATAAGATCAAAAGTTCACTTGGGACATTAAAAACCCATTCTCCTGATCTTGAGTGGAAAGTCTTTATAACATTGGTCAAGCAGTGATGCACTTGTGTTCATCTGAAGATTTTCTTCTCCCTGACTACATAATCAATCACTTTGAGAGAAAAAGTATAAGATAAAGTGAACTTCAGCCACGCATGGAGGTTGTATCAAACAGACAATATAATCTAAGTCTAGAAGGCCAATTTGGCATCAATCCAACTGAAGTGACCTAATTTCAAAGCATAACCAAAACCAGCATCAATTTGCTCCCTACTAAATGTTCATTGCCTTGAAATGGACACTACAATTCCATATACTACTAAAAATGCTCAATGCAGACGTGTAGGTTTTTGCTTTGGGGGCTTTTTCTGATTATTCATTACATTAATAAAGTATGCCTGAGAATCAGACCTCACTAATGGGCAAAATATCAAATGGTATATCTTACACTTGTGTTTTCACTATGGTTTTACAACAACATTCCCAAAGGAAGAAGAGACAAAAGGCAAGCATATTTAAGCCCATTTCAAGAAGATAAAAATGAAGCACAGGGGACCGTGATTTATACTAAGGTCAGCAAGGCACTGGCTCAGATGAAACCAGAACACACAGTTCAAATCTGAAATCAAAATGACCTCAAAAGGAAGCAAACTGGAGGGTGCCCTAAGACTGTATTTGGCAGATTGGTATGTTTGGGGAGGAAAAACCACACAGTATTAAGACTTTAAAAGATAGCCAAACCAAGGGTGGCAGTGTCTATTTGTTTGTCATCATATAATTTTGGTAGCATGTATTAAAGTGCCAGGGGTTTAGCTTAGTTGGTAGAGTGCTGTTCCATACTTTGTGAGGGCCTGGGTTCAATCCCAAGCACGGCAAAAATGGGAGAAGGATGTGGCAGTCCACTCCCCAAACAATCCGCCATTGGAAACTATGAGGATCACTATGAGTCAGACACGACTCTACAGTACCTAAAAACAACAACAAAGCATGTATTAATGTCTAATCATGCCAGGAACCATACCGAACACTTCATATGTACTCACAATTGAACAGGCATTAATCCTCACTTACAGATGAGATGGCCTACAGCTGTAGCACTGTGGCTTCCAATCCCGGCAGATCTCAGAAGCTAAGCAGAGTAGGACCTGGTTAGTACTTGGATGGGAGCCCACCTGGAAACACCAGGTGCTGTAGGGTTGGGAGAAGGACTCAAAAAACAATCCACCGTTGAAAACCCGATGAATAGCAGAGAAGCAGTAGCAATACTGTTTTGCCCGTTGTACGTAGGGTCGCTATGAGTCAGACACCACCTCAACAGCACCTAACAACAACAGTTAAGATGAGAAAGTGAGGGCTGAGGATCACAAAACTAAGAAGTGATTGAGCTGAACCCTATTCCAAATCCAAGATTAATCCCAAAACCTATGTTTTTACCCAGAGCTTAACCCCTCTGTTTCATATGCATAAGTGAAGCACCATTCACTCCACACTGAAAAAGCTTGTTAGCCCTAGAAGATAAACACTTGCTAAAACTTGATAGCTCATGGTAATGTCACAAAACAGAGTAGACACAAACACAGCTCTAAATAATCTGTGTTACTGAATGTAAGCAGCAGGAAGCATATAGTCTACCTAGGTACAGCTTAAGATGGCCATCTATACTAACATGAAGCTGAAATACAGAAGCCTCAGGAGGCCCAACTGGAAACAGCCAACCCTCTTGACACCTGCAGCCTGCAAGTCAAAAATAACTTCTTGGTTTTGTGTCCTTTTGTTGTCATGTCCTTAAATCTCCCCTTTAAAATACCTTGCCAGCCCTGAGAAGCAAGATGGTCTTTGGACAGCAGTCCTCCATCTTCCCCTCCAGCCACCACTTCAAGTGGTCACTGTCCTTGCCTCAACACCCTGTCTCTTCAACATAATTCACCTGGTATACAGCAAACAGGTGGACCTGAGTCTGATAACATAAGTAGAGTGGACATTTTTTAGTATGAACAATTCAATTAGTTTGACTGAATTTTTTCTCCTGATATGACTCCCAGGGCTTATAAGAGAAACTTCATGTCCTTTCCAAAATATAAATCACCTTATAAGGTGACCCAATCATCCACCTTTATCACAAAGCCATCTTAAACTCTGTGAGAAGACAAATTGCCTAAAGCAAGCTGTACAATTTGTGCAGAAGTACCACCAGTCAACACAACTCACATTATTTGTTTACAGATATGAAACTCTTAAATTGCGGTCAAAAACCTTTACATCAGTGACAGTAGATAAATAACAAAACAAAAAATAAGGTATGTAAAACTTCTAAATTTTTTTAAAGTAAATTTTATAACAGACCTTAAAAAAATACATGGTGATAGTCTCAGAAAAGTTAGAGAGAGCCAGGTGCTATGGTGCATGCCTGTAACCCTCGTGACTCAAGAGGCTGAGGCAGGAGGATTTCAACTTCGAGGCCAGAGGTAGCTTGGATAACTTATCAAGACTCTCTCAAAATAAAAAATAAAAAAAGGAGGCTGGTGGTGCAGCTCAGTAGTGGAACACCCTGGGTTCAATCCCCCAGTCTCACACAAAAAAATCAATAAAAAGGAAAGATTCAACATTATGAAGCTAGCAGGTAATACTTTCCAATCAAGCCCTTTCACAATCACTCTTCTAAATTTACCGTTTTTTGCCTAATTCTGAGCTGAAGAGAAGAAAGATGTGGAAAACTCAGCAACCTAGAATTATGAAAAGTGTCACAAAATCAAATTTAGAGTGACCAACAGAAATGGGTAAAGAATCTCCTCTTCTACAAGTGCTCTGTTTTGTTTTTAATGGAAGGTATATTCCTATGTCTGGAATGGTTCAACTGTATTTCTGAGATGAAAAGGAATGAATGAGAAAAAGGGATTCTAACCATGCTTGAGTGGTGGCTCAAGGATTCTGCCGTCTGAACTACAGGACTGCATTATTCCTTAAACTCCTCCCTAAAGTGACAGGGCGCCAAAAGCAAACCTCCTATTCTGTAAGTTATAAACTCCTTCCCAGGTATGCAATATCAATAAAAAGGGTTCTTTTCCCCTGTATCTTCACCAGTCAATAAAACTTTGGCACAATTCATACTAACCAGAATGTTTATGGGCTAGTTTGGAAAGCATTATTAATAGAATGTGAAGAAAGCTAGTGAAAACCACAGGATTGGGTTCCTCATTTGGGAAGTCCATTAGCCTTTATATAGAATCCTTAAATGCTCTATTACCTAAAAGAAAGTATTTGTTCCAAAATTATTCAGAAATTTAATTGAAATTGAGCAAGTTAACAAAATTGTTTTTAGACTTCACTTCTTCTGTACTCTGACATGTGTAAAAGAATGTACCTTGAATTTTATCTTTCTCTAGGAGGAAGAGGAGGGGAGCACAGGAGCATCTCTGTATCTATAACATCACTTCTATCCTTTTAAGTGCACAAAAATTAAAAATTCTTATTTTCACTCAGTAAACCTAATATCATGTATTTGTATCATTTATTTGGGTTAGATTCCATTAACTGACTTCTTAGTTAGAAAATGCTGAATTGGTTCGTTTAATATTTGACTCAGTTGATGGAAGCATGTGGCTTAAGTTTTCTTTAGACCTATACTCCATACAATGGGGGAGGGGCCTGGCAATCCACTCCCAAGGCAATCTCGAAACAGCCATTGAAACCCCTATGAGGGTCGCTATGAGTCAGATACCGACTCAAAGGCACTTAGCAACAACAATACTCCATACAAGTGTCCCTGGCAATGCTCCATACAAGTGCCCCTGGCAATGGCTACTGCATGCAGTGTAAATGCTGAGCACTCAGAAGTACCTTGATGGCTCTGCACTGGAGAGCAACTTACTTTGAAAAGTGAAGAGGCATGGAAGAGATTCTAGTCCCAGTATAGTCAGGCCATACAACACATAAATCAATCTTAAAACAGCCATATTTATGCTTTTAAAGTGGTCTACTAATCCACTGGGGTTTGTACTTCCAATCAGATGTGTGGCACTAGACATAACTATTAATAATTGTTACAGCAAAAGTCCACCTCTGAGGTTAATAATCTTTTAAAATTAAAAAACCCGTACCATACCATGCTGCTCACTGATCACAGCTAAATGTACTGGAATTTATTCTTTTCATTCTGTTGTCTTTTGTATACAGAAAGATATGTGAGGAGCAATACAGATATTGGAGAGGGAAGTATATTTAATAGCTTACCTCTTATTATTCTAATATTCCAATTTTATCTATAGGGACTGAACCACAGAAGACAAATATGCCACTCTTGATTCTGGATAAATCTTAGAAAAACTTTTGATTATAATTTTTCTTTACATTAAGTTCAAAAACAGTATAATTTCCCATGGGTACAAAGTAGTGTTTTAGAAATCAAAAAAGAGTTGCAGAAATATGTCCAGTATAAACTCTACCTCTTCCTTACCTTTGCAGTCAAAGGCAATACATTGTTTTTACCCTACAGCAAGGCGGATAGCCTAATAAACAAAAGTCTACTTAAAACACCATGAGGGAAACATTTGTAATTAGAACAATCCTCAAAAATCTGCAAGTTAAACTCACCATATTATAAGGTCACAAAGGTTAAGTCACTTAAATGGTGGAATATTCAATTGAAAGTACAAATAAGTATGAATGCTTAGACATTAGATATTGATGGAAAACTTTTAGACTCATCTGAAATAGTAGTTTCATGTTCAGAAATGGCTCTGAAAATTTAATTTTCTTCAGAATGTTAGAATTGAGGAGACAATCTACATAAAATAGGCTGAGACGAATGTTGCCACTTTTTACTAAAAACAACAAGCAGAACTTGAGCAAATCTACCTTAGAAAATCAAGGAACTACTTTTTAAAAACTTAAGGATGTGTCTATGTAACTACAGATAAAATTGTTAAAATATAATACACAATATATATTAGTTCTTTAACTTCAGAGGAGCTCAGGAAATCACCTAGATGTCTGTTAAAATGTCTATTTCTTGATATCACTTCCAAAGATTCTGATTCGGCAGGTCTGAAGTGAAACCTGAACATGTATCTTAATAACACAGCCCACGGATCTGGAAATGAGCACTCAATACTTTGAGGTTCAACATGTAAAACCATTTGCATGAGTCTTAAATGTTACTATTCTTATGTTAAATAATTACAACAATGGTTCAACTTTTAAGAAAACCCAGAGAACACTTGGAGAAACTATGTGACTTCTCTCCAAAACTATGCACATATATACATAAGACTTTGCATACAGTTAGACATTTGAGCAGCCTCAAACCAAATAAAGGTGCTTAAGGTAGGATGATGTTACTCTGGCATACAGCCCGTACACGAGTGAAGTTCTAGGTTCTTCAATAAACACTTTGTTTCACACAAACTATCTTTAATAAATGTGCATAATTATGTGAATCTTCCATAAGAATTAATTGGCACCCATAAAAACCCTGGGCAATGTCAAGCTCTGCAAGAATCACTACTCAAAAGGCTATTGCTTTACTGTTCAAAAAAGATATAGTCTCTAATCACCAAGACTAAAGTTCTTTACATATAAACAATCTAGACACATGAAATGATCAAAACAGATCCTTAAATACAAAATCGTGTCCAATGCATAGACATATAACAGAATTGAAAATAAACTATCTTCAACAGTTGAAGTTAGACACTATCTGAATTTTAACAACTGTATATATCACATAATGCAGTTCATATTATACGTTATGGGGTATAGAAGAACATTCTGTGAAGACTAAAATAAACTTTTAAAAAGTTAGACTGGGTCAGTATGCAACTTCACAATAAATGGAGAAAAGATTGAGGCTGTCCAAGATTTTGCTTTGCTTGGCCCTATAATCAATACTCACAGAAGCAGCAGTCAAGAAATCAAAAGATGCATTGCTCTGGGAAAAGCTGTGGCAAAAGATTTCTGTAAAGTATTGAAAAGTAAAGATATCACATTGAAGACAAAGGTGCGCCTGACTCATGCCATGGTATTTTCAGTCACATCTTATGGTTGTGAAAGCTGGACACTGAACAAGGGAGACAGGAAAAGAATTGATGCTTTTGAATTATGATGCTAGAGACGTCTATTGAATATACTATGGAGCTGGGGGCAGTGGTGCATGCTTATAATCACAGCAGCTTGGGAGGCGGAGGCAGGAGAACCGAAAGTGTGAGACCAGAGGAAGTCTGGGAAACTTAGCAAGATCCTGTCTCAAAAAGTAAAAAAAAAAAAAAAAAAAAAAAAAAAAAAAAAAAAAAAAAAAAAAAAAAAAAAAAAAAAAAAAAAAAAAAAGAAAAACGGGCTGGGGGTGCAGCTCAGTGGTCCAGCACCTGCAAAGCATGCAACCCCCAGTATTGAAGTGAAAAAAGAATATACTATGGACTGTCAAAAGAACCAACAGATACATCTGTCCTAGAAGTGCAACCAGAGTGCTCCTTGGAAGCAAGGATGGCCAGACTGCATCTTACATATTTCGAACATGTAGTCAGGAAAGACCAATTCCTGAGAAAGACATCATGTTTGGGAGAGTGGCAGGTCAACGAAAAAAAGGAAAACTCTCCACCACATGGTTTGACACAGCATCTGCAACAATGGGCTTAAACATAAATAAGATCGTGTGCCTGGCACAAAAATCAGGAAGTGTTTCAATCTGCTATACCTAGGGTTGCTACGAGTTGGACTCAACAGCACATAACAATAACAATAAAGCAGGCTGGGAGTGTAGCTCAATATTAGAGCACTTGCCTACCAAGCAAGAGGCCTTGGGTTTCATCCCTAGCAATCCAAATTAAAAAGAAAAGAAAAAGACTAAAAAATTCTCAGAACTATGTATTCTAGCAATTTCAACAGCTCAAACTTACATAATATTTGCTAACTGGATTTTTGTAGACTGATTAAGACTTTACCACCATATTGTATTATTATCACTTCCATACCAAAAATATGTTAGAAGAAATGCATACCAAGCCTAACAAGCCAGGTATGGTGGCACACACCTAAAATCCAAACACTCAGGCAACTGAGGCAAGAGGATAAACATGAGTTCGAGGCCAGTTTGATATACACAGTGAGTTCTAGGACAGCCTGGGCTACACAGCAAGACCCAGTCTCAAACCACTACCAGCAAAAAAATAAAGAAGAAAAATAAAGAAATGCATACTATTTAGTAAAACATTATGTTTTAACAACAGTTTTATAATGAAACTCAACAAAAGTTCAATTTACTAAGCATATTAAGATTTAAAAAAAAATCTGAAAGATATATTGCAGTACATTGTGTGTGTGTGGGGGGGGGGTAAAAAAACACCAAAAAGCCACTGTCCAGGAAGAACAAGGAAGACATCAAGATGTTCTAAGCAATTTCCTGCATAGCAGGAAATGAAAAGCTGGAGATGCTGAGTTTTTGATCAGTTGACTTTTTTCTGAATAGGCTTACTCATTATTAACTGATGAAAGATAACCTATTATATTAAAAACTAAAACTTAATGGTTCTACTGGCATGATTGTCACCTAATACTCAACTAGGAAAAAAGTTCATTTGGTTCCCCAATTTCTTTCGGGGTGGGCAGTGATCTATCTACTGGACCATTTTAGAACTGTCCAATTTTTACTTTGCACTATCAGCATCAACTGTAGTAAGTTGCTTTACTGAGTTCGATACTATGTCCTCCTAGGCAACACTATGTCCACGTTCATGCTGATGACAATGTTTAAAATGCTATACTTCCACAACTCATTCAAATGATTATTTCAGTAATATAAAAAAATATGAGATGTATTGAAGTCCATCTTAGATTTTTTGAGTCTGATGAAACACTAGCAGACTATTTCTAATTGTAATTTAACTGAAAACACTACATCAACTTCAAATTTATTTTAATGATATGTACAGGAGTTAACAAATTACAATTAAAATGGAATTGGTTATGTTATTTCCACATAACTTAAAATCATGCAATACTGCATGGTAAAAACAACAGCTTCATTCATATACAAAAAAAGTATTACTTTGAGACTCATGATAGTATCTTGAAATTCTTCACAAGCATTTTGCAAAGAAAAAGTATTTTATAAAATTTTAAAGACCTGATTAATCCGTTAATGAATTAATAGCAAAGATAATAAACATTCTTAGTAAAGTGAGGTTACAAGCAATTAATTTTAAAATTACACCAGATACAGGGTTGAATGTACTCTCATGAATAAATGTTCAGTTAAGAAAATAGTTTTGAAAAAGATCTTATATTGAAGCCATGTATTAATGTCATTGACTCAAGTTATATAAATCAATAGTCAAGTTTATTCAGTTAAAGAAAATATGCCTATCCTTTCTTATACTCATAAATAGTACTTATATATAAGTCTTTATATACAAGTAAAGAAAAGTTCAATGTAAAAAATATACTGCCAATCCACTCATAATGTTCGAAACAGTTCTTTACCTACACATTAAATTGCATTGATGAAAATGTCCAATTTAAATCACATTCAACCAGCATAAATATTTAAGCTGTATACTGTTGTAAACAATAGAAAATTTTTTTTTCTTTTTAAATTTTATCACTGGGTAACAATCTACTTCCCAGTTTAGAATGCTATATAAAGGCTCAACATTTAATTAAATCAAAACCAAAAAGAGTAAACAAAGTGAATGTTTTTCAAAGTGCATAATTTCCAACTCATTCACTTGTAATATTTATCCAATTCCAGTTCATCAGCAAGAAAATAAAATGTACTTGGCTATAAAAATACTATGGAATGTTACTGAAAAGGAAAGGCTATTTGGTAGCAGTAACTACAAAAATAATTAGTTTAAAACTTTGTAAAGCTTTAATGCAAGAATATCAGTACATTGTCTTTCCATAAACCTTAATGCATGATCAATACCAAGATTTTAAATGTCCACCTTTCAAGTACTTGAAAAACAGTTGCAAAGAAGTGTCTCTTCAAAGAAATGCAAGACAAATGATCATGCAGGTGTTAATCTGCTGATATTTGGTGACACTGGTATCTGTTTTGGGCTTTCATCTCTGGCTCCACTGACAGCAAGGGTAGGCGAGGTGTTACTCTGAAATACAGATGTAGGATGACTCATGCTAACATTTTCATCTTCACCAACATCTGAATCTGGCGTTGTAACCCCACTGTCCTGGAGTCCCAGGATCTCAGAAACTGTTTGTGGCAATTCCTAGGTATTAAAAAAAAAATCAAATATAAAATCACTGTTCACAATTAAGAAAAAATAATCACAAGGTGATACTCCTATTTAAGACTACTTTGACTCTAGAATCTAAACATTTATTCTAACGTGTAAATATCATGTATCCTTCTCACACCATCCTTCTCCACTCCAAATAAAAGAAATCCTATTTAGCCATCTAAGATTTTGTTTTTCTTAAGTAGTTTCTGGATCTCTTCCAAATTAGTCACTCTTTACTCCAACTCAGCATAAACATGGTTTCCTAGTATTTGGAATTTATCTTTCTCCTTTGTAAGTGAGACCCTATCTCGAAATAAAAAATAAATAAATAAATAAATAAATAAAAAGGGGCTGAGGATATAGCTTGGAGGTAGAACACTTGCAAAGTTAGCACAAGGCCCTGGGTTTAACCCCTAAGTCTCGCCAAAAAAAAAAAAAAAAAAAAAAAAAAAAAAAAAAAAAAAAAAAAAAAAAAAAAAAAAAAAAAAAAAAAAAGGAAAAGGAAAAACACAGCGAATGTATACCAATGTATACTGACTTGGTTTGAATTCAGATAATACATTAAATTTGCCTTCTTTTCACAAATAATTAAGAGGCTGATTGATTAAAAAAAACACACAATGACAATGACTAAATACTATTTATGCAATTATTTCTGATTAGTATCTGTCTTTATTTGGGGATATTACACATTTAATAAGAGAACTTATTCTAAATTCATTAAGTTGGGTAATATAGCCTTGCCTAGTTAAATTCTACAGCCTCTTTAATTGTAGAAATAATTTCATTGCCATTTTGTCTTATTATTAAATGTTCCTTATCTGGTATAATCAGTCACTTTGTTTTCAATTAAGTGCTATAAACCTATAATGGTAAACAAAAAACTAGTTAATGATCTGTGTCTGCCCTCAATTTGCTAAAACTGCCATCTTATTTGTAACGAGAAAATCTTGAACCCGACAATAAGAGAGGGAAAAAAATCTTGCAATGATTGGAAACACTGTATACCTTGCATTTTACCATCTGTAGAGAAATTGCTTCTGCCTTGCATAGTATATCTTCCACATCAATTTTCATGGACAATTCATTGATATGCTAAAAACATCAATAAAATAACATGATAATCAAAACTGAAAGCACTATTATATTTTACTATATAAATAATTTATTACCAGTTGGACTACACTGCAGATAAAAACTCTTAAATATATTCATATAATACAAATACACAATAAATCCAATATAACTTTCACTAGATTATTTTAAGTTTTAAAGATAACGAACAGCTAATGAGCCTATGGAACATTAAATCTAATAGCTGTCCCAAGTCTGTTATCTCACAGTTATAAGCAAAAGACAATTAGTCTTTCAAAAACTAAATTACACAAAAGTACATCTGTTGAAAATTTCCCTTCCTTCCTTATTAGTCAGGTAAAGATAACTGGCTAAATGTATTTGTTCAACTGTCATCTCAGAAAGCCACTTCTAGCACTAAGTGTTAGTGATACAATTTAAGTCATTCAATGGATTCAATAATACTCCTAGGAAATGTTCTGTGTATGAAGACTGCCAAATAGAGGGAAGAGCCAAAATACTAAAATCTAAATTAAAGGAACAGCTACCTTAAGTATTTCATTGAAGCCGTAATGTTTTTCCATTATTTGTTGCTTTTCTGATTCCAGAATAGCACAACAGAGAAGAAGATGGAAATTTTTACACGGCAGTTCAGTCCACATTACCTAAAAAATAGAAGAGTTATTTAGTAAACTATATCAATTCTAAAATATTTTCCTCATAGATACAATGATGAACTCCGAAGCAATGAATTTGCCAGTTAAGATAGTCCAGGCTTTTCTTTTAGCTAGCAAATAAAGGGTGAAGGATTCCTACCTTTAGCCACAAAGTAACTATAAAACTAAGTTTAAAATTTGACATATTCCAGACATGGCCCTTTGGATAACTACAGGATACAAACCACTGAACCTAACCAGTGTAACTGTTATTCATTAGTAAGCCATAGTCATAAGGTAGAGTTTAAGGTGAAAGGTTCAGATACGTTTTCAATATTTTTCTTAACCATCAGCTTCTCACTTATAAATCTTCAGTCCCTGAAAAAATAAAGCTAAATTCTAGGAACAAAAAGATTTTATTATACAGCAGATAGGATCTGAAACATCAAGATAGCTCTACATTCTAAATGTGTAAAACTTTACATCATATTACACAACTCAAGAGTATCTGATTGCAGCAAAAACTGAATCAACTACTCAAAATTTATACCCGTACACATAAAGTATTTGGTCAATTCCTATACTTTTTCCTAAATATGAGTAATGTTCTCAAATTTAGGACCTTAGTTATTGCTGGTTTAATGAACCTAATAAGATCTTTTCTGGGAAGATAAAAGACCCACACAAAAAATACTATTAGAGCATACCTGAAATGTTCTTCTTTCAAAAGAAGTAAATAAAGTTGAAATAATTTTCAAACCTAATCCAATTCTAATTAAAAGCAATTAACCTCAAACATTTCATTAGAGGTTTCAATTTATTTGGTAAACGAATTGAGAAGTTATTCTAGCTATATGGTAATAATGTTCATAATTCATCCTTTAAAGAAGTTGAGATTATAATTTAACTAAATTGATACACATTTAAGTACGATTCCATGCAGAGAACATGTGAGTTTTACTTCTAATTTCAGAACAGATGCGAGTACAAAGTAATGATCTTCCAATTAGCCCTCTGCCTTCTCCAATGGTAGCACAGTCCTCAATAGCATAGGAATCAATTTCCAGCTATAAAAGCCTCAAAGGGCAATAGGATTACACTGTAGGTTTATTATCCAAATGGGTCACCCTCTTCACTCTTGGGAAGATTTCTGTCATCTCTTAATTTTTATAAAGATAACAGTCATTATACAAGTATTATATTAAAAAGCACAGTGATCGGTTATTAACAGGTAACTTGAAAATAAAGTATCTTTCTCTTTTTGATCAACAGTTGTACTGGTTGCAAAATGGAATAAAAGGATGCACATTAAAAACACAGTAACAAACCACCTCTAGAATGGAAAGAGGGAAAACGAACAAGGGTGGTAATTAAAGAAGATTAGTTATATCTTTAAATTTTTTCTTGAAAAGAAAGACAAGCTAGTAATAAATATAGTAAAAGACATATATATTAAAAGCAAAATATGGGATGCTTGTCATATTATTCTTACCATTTTGTTTTACCTTAAATTTCTTTGAAAAAGTAAAACATAAGTCAGCTGTGTCCCAGCACCTCAGACGGATAAATTAAAAAGTCGGTTCAACTGACCAGCCATCAAAACTTTCTTGAATGCTAAAACTAATCTTTAACAAAATATGGAAGAGCCTCACATAAAATAAAGTCAAGTCTCCCAAAGAAAGAGTATCAGCAGGTCTATGGAATGTGTCTGCAATACCTATTGGCCTCAAATCTCGTAGGATTGTGATTTGAAGAAAGAACTTCCAAAAGATCAGATATTAGGTTTGATGGCATTAATTTTTAAGGAGAAACTACAAATCCATCAGAATTTTAGAATCTACTTGCCTTAAAAAGTTCCATTAAGCTATGAATACATTCACACTCTATATAAACTGTTTCTTTCCATAGTAAATACTACATTTATGTAATAACACAATAACTTACCTCCCATAATCGAAGAATATCTAGAAAACTAAATTCCCTTTTAAATCTGATTAAAAGCCATCTGAAGCAAAAATATAGGTATCCAGAGTCCTGAGATTCTACATAAAAGAAAAAAAGTACATATATGGCTTATTTTTATGTTAATTATGTCAAAATACAGGCACTTTTCTCAAACTCAAATTTTTCTATGCATTGATTAAAAGTCCTACATATTTAATTTTTCTGTGCATATGATCAAAAGTCCTATATATTTCATTATATTCTATCAATTCAAGGAAACAATTCAAATTTACAGGCCAACTTTTAAAAGTCATTAAACAAATGAATAAAATATTTTAAGGCAGAATTACACAAAGATAGTTCAGTTTTAGCATTTCTATTCTTCAGGGGTTGTTGTAGAGGGCTGGAGTTTAGCTCAGTTGGTAGAGTGCTGTTCTGTACTCTCTGAGGATCCAGGTGCTAATCCCCAGCACCATAAAAATGGGAGAAGGACACGGCAATCCAGTCCCAAAGCAATCCTGAAACAATCAGCCACTGAAAACCCAATGAGGGTCGATATGAATCGGACCCAACTTGACAGCACCTAACAACAACAACAACTAATTCTTCAGGGGAACACAGGAAACAGAAGTAGAATATTGGTGTCTTTAAAACAGTTCTTTACATTTTTTTTCCTACTATCCTACCACATTCTGGGTATAGTTCTGATTCACTAAACTTACCTAAGTAGCTACAAAACCCACTGTCCAATAATCGAAGTAAGGTACTCAGCTGAATTAACTGGGTCTTCATGCCTTGCATTTGTTCTTCAAAATTTTGATGCTTTAAAAGGAAATAATTGTTACCACACAAAATTTAATAAATATTTTATAATACATAATCACTGATAAGTAAAACACAGTATCTAAGGATAAACATTGGACTTCTACCCATTGCTTATGTTAAAAAAAATCAACTAAAAAGCTAAAGCAATACTAAAATTGGACGGAAGACGGTGAAAAAAATTCTTGGTCTCAAACTAAAGATTATTCTCTTCCTCTATTCATTTCATTTAGATAAAGAAGAATGTAAGAACAGCAGGAGCAGACTGATCCATTTATTTCTTACACAGCATAAAAGGCTTGCTGAAAGGAATACATATTTGGAAAATAAACATTCATCAAATTATTTCCATTGTTAAATATTGCTTCAAATTATATGAAATAAAATTAACTTTTGGGTTTAACATGTATCTCATTTTAAAAAGTAACTACTTATTAGGTTTGATTAAAAATAGAGAATCAATGAAGTCAAGGCCATTTTCATGACCTAAAACTTTACTTGCACTGCATACTGTAACTCTCTCATGAGTCCAAAAGCTATATAATGTGTGATACTGCAAAAGACTTGATATAGGAGCAGATGTACAACACTAGCTATCTTCTATTAATTTTTAAAAATGGATACTTCAAACAATCCCTCTTCTCAGATTTATTTTTAATTTAAAATGTTTTGTTTTTACTACCTAGGCAGTACATATACCTGGTGATAAAATCATAGAATGCAAGAAAAGAACATGAAAAGAACATCATGATCATAAAAAAGATGCCCTAGCCTCAATCTCTTCAAACCCACCTCTCTCCCAGAACCAACTTTGTTTAATCTATTAAAGAACTTCTGATTAAAATTTTTCTCCGGGTCACTTTTAAGTAAGTTTTTCTCATTTAGAAAAGTTACTTTTCATTTTAAAATGTAATACATGTTAGACTGTACTAAGCTTAGGAGTTAATATATAGCTACTTACAAATTTCTCAGTATTAATTTTTCATATGGTAAATATTAATAGGTCTATCTCACATAAGCAAAAGTTCTTTGGGGTCCTCTGAAATATGTAAAAGTATGAAGGGGTCCTGATGCCAAGAAGTTTGAAAACTGATGTAGTTTCCATCCTTCAATAGCCTTCAAAGTTGAGTAGATTCCCTACCAATATTTGAGTCAAGGGGCCCAAAGGAACCAAAAAAAAAAAAAAAAAAAGCTTTGAAAGACTTCTTATATCATTCTGATCCTTTAACTCACATGCCTCAATCCACTGTGGTGACCTACTGCTTAACCCTTGTGAAAAACCTTAGAACAACATTTCCTCTCTCACCCTTCCTTTTTTAAATAGCACAATAACAATGCTTTCGATAGATATCAGATTAGAAACAATTTATTCTTAATTTTTAAAAATTCAAAGACTACTATTCTCAATAAGCTGTTTCTCTTTAATGAATTAAAGAACTAGTTTAATAGACTAACTCAAATCTCCAGCATATAGTTTCTCCAGAATCACCTGATGGACCGATCAGGGAAGGACAAAATTAATTCATAAATTAATAGGAGAATTTTTACTGTGATGCTTCTGAAGACTAAAATTAGTTTGGAAGTATCAACATGGCATAGCCACTGATACCAACTGTGCTGTAACAAAGAAGCATCGCCAAAATGACAGACACCAACTTTGAAAAAGTACTCATTCTTGGAGAAGAGGAAGTAAGATCAACAATGGATATACAAAAGGACTTCAAATGTATCTTTAAGTGTGAGAGGTGTATACAGGTGAGAAGGCAGAGACTAATACTAACTAGATGATGAATAAAATGAAGTTCATTACATTATCTGTACTTTGCAAATATTTCCATAATAACAAACAATGTCTATGCCTAGACCTACATCAGTTGGGAATAAATACCAAGAAAAATAAATTTATGGGCATTAGGTCCAGCTATCAAAAAAGCAGTAAAAACTTACATGAATTAAAACTGTAAAACAAAAAAGCACCAGCACAGATTTTAAGAACATCAAAACAATAGCAAACAAATGAAAATAATCATATAGATTATTTTGATTGCCACACATTGCCCTTTCATCCAAATACTATGTTAAAAAAAAAAGATGTTAGTACACAATATACTAAAATGAGATCTTTTTAGAATAAAGACTAGAAAAATCCCCAGATCATCCTCAATGGAAAACATAAACACAGAGAACATTTACTACAAGAAAGATAAAATGAAGAAACTGAAAACTTCTTTGTACATAAAAATGACAAACTGCAAAGTATATATTACAGATGTACAGGAAGTAGTCTTTACATGCACACACATACATGTATGAATGTGGTGTTATATATGTCAATATTTTTGAATATGCCTATATTGGTTTCATTTTATTGAAAACTATTAAGAAACTAAACAGTATGTTCAAGTTCATTTGGGGGAATACCTACTATAAGTACAGGTATAAACACTGGGGAAAAATTCATGTGTTTATTCTATAAAAATCTGTTGAACTACCTCATGTACGGCATTAGGAAAATTCTGGTACACTACAAATGAAACAAAGACATGATCCATTTATCAAGGAACATACTAGCTCTAGTGAAAAAGAGGGTAACAAAAACACAAGGAAGGCAGACAACATTTTTTATGTAATTAGCATCAGTTGTACAGACCTTTATAACAAATCCCTCAGGTTTCTAGAGCACTTGGGAGTAATTGGAACTAAGAAGGTAGGCAAATCAATCAATCAAAAAGGTAAGGAATACAAAGGATGACATTACAGATTATTGCAACTGATAATCCTTCCAAATAACCCAAAACATTAATTCATGGCAATGGACTAATTTAAACATTTATTAATTTAATAGTGAAACAACCTTTTAAAACTATCAAGTCATACCAAGTGTACATTTGAAAAAGAACAAAGACGAGTGAGGATGATCTAAAACTAAGAACAATAGATCTGAGGAAATGATGGTGGAAAAAACTGGAAAGGAAAGGAAAAGTGGGCAAACAAGAGGGGAAGAATAGTAGTACAGAAAAATAAAAAGCATACAACTTCCAAATGTCACATCTGTATCCCAAAAGCCCTAGTTAAATTCTGTACTACAGAGAAATAGATGATTACAGATTAAAAGTCTTTATTCCCTCACAAGCAAGCCACTTCTATATATTCCTATACAAATACCCAGCATCAAGTTTATTAGATTACTTTGAAAAAAATATAGTGATCCATATGGTCAGTTCTTTGGATTTCATATGCCTTTATTTACTCATACCTCATCTGTCTTTTTTTCCTAGTGAATTGCTTGATAAGACTTTTCTATTTATCTTAATACTCTCTCTTTACTATTGTACTAGAATTGTCTCAAGGGTACATTGATGATAATAGATAAAACATTTTTGTGTTGTTTGTACAGATACAGTTCAATTCTAATAATCATATACCTTTGGTAAAATAAAAATGAAACACTAAGAAAGTGTCAGAGTTACAGTTAAAACACATGGAGAAAAATTAATTGTTATAATGACAAAATCCAAGATAAAATATAAGGATATTACTTGGCATGACTAAGCTTTATCTCCAAAACTGATGACAGAAAAGTTAAACTACTTCACAAAACTAAATTCATCTATTTCATCAATATTGTATAATGACTCATAGCTCTTCTGCAGAACACAAGTATTTACTGGTATTAAAACCTGATTATTCCTATACTACAGGCATGTATTATCTACTTTTTATATTAAAAACAACTCCAGTATTTCCAAGTCTCTTCAAAGGTTCTTAAAAAGAAAGAAGTAAAACAAGAAGCATGAGGCAATCTTTTTAAGTTCCATGATAGCTGGCTAAATATAAAAATCAATCTAATATAATAAGATGATACAACTAAAATTTTCTGAATTTGTTTGATTAAAGGAAGAAATCCCTGCTCTTACCATTTGGTCCATGAAAGAGGCAAAGCACCAAAAGGCATCCACTTCATTTTCCATCACATATAAAAGAGGAGAAAGTAAGTCACTCATCCCTTGCACATATCCTAAGAAAAAGATGAAAAAAAACTCAAAATCTAAGCTTTATGTATCCTTTTGTGCCTATCACCACCATATCACTAGAAATCTTTGTCTTACCTTTGGAGAAAAAACAGGCAGGTGTTCATGAAGAAAGGAAAATAAAAAAGGAAGAAGTCTATTAACCAGGTTAAATTGTTTCAGATTAAAATTCCAAGCAGATACACAGCTGCCAGAATGTGTCTTAGTGCAGGTATCACTATCAAGAGTGGATAAAAGACGAACGTGGCATCACATGGCTGTAATCTCAGTCCTAGGAAGCAGAGGCAGGAGGCCAGCCTGGGCTACAAAGCAAGCCTCCGTCTCCAAAAATAAACAAATGAAAAGGGAGTAACACATAAATAATAAAAATAATAGTATGCCAGAGCATAAAGAAAAAGAAGTGGAGAAAGAACCCAGAGGAAAATCAAACATTAAGAGTACATACTCAAAGGGAGATTTAAGAAGAAATAGGAAGACAAGGAAAAAAATCAAAGGAAAAGAACGTTACAAAAATCTAGGGGAAAAGCTGAGGGTTGTGGCACACAACTGTAATCCTTGTGACTCCAGAGGCTGAGGCAGGAAAATCATAAATTTGAGGTGAGAGGCAGACCATGCAATGCAGTAAGACTGTCTCAAAAATAAATAAAAAAGGAGCTGAGGTTGCAGCTCAGTGGTAGAGCACTTTCTTAGTATGGGCAAGGCCCTGGGTTCCACCACACTCACACACTACTCCTTATCCCAACCAAAAAAAAAAAAAAAAAAAAGAGAGAGAGAAAAGAAAATAAAATGGGAAGACAGTTACAAAGCAAGAGGAATAGTCAACTGTGCCCAACTGCCATGAATGATCCAAGTAATAAGAACTGACCAGAAATGCAAACTAAAGGAATCATAAACAAAATTATGTATCTCTTTTAAAAACTAGTCATAGTTAGGTCCTCCTCTCTTTTCTTGTTACTCTTTACCCAACCAAAGCCAGCTACTCGTTTTGATCCAATGAATATTTTATGGTTAAAGCTACTACTTTATCTACCTTTCTCTTGCTACTATTATAAGCAAGAGATAGCAAACTATTATAGTTTCTCAACAACTATAATAGCAAAATATTATAGTTTCTTAACAACGACCCAATGGCCCTTAATTAAAAGAAACACTGGAATGTTAAGGAATCAGATCCCTCACTGAAAAACAAAAAGTGCTGAATTTTCACCTGAATATGTCTAGCTTTTTCTTCACTTCCATCCTATAAACCCCTCAATTTCCTTCTTTTACAATTCATTTTCAGACTTAAGACACAAATTCTTGAACCAACAAGGAGATATGAGCTCACTAAGCCTGTTCACTTATACACTACCATTCAACTTGGTAACTGTTGCACATTTGCTAAAATTACATAGAGACTTCTGTTAGAAATGATACCCAATCATAGACTACTCATTCTGTTATGGAAGAAAACTTTTACAATGACCCCAGCAACAGGCAAGCCAAAATCTCTTCAGAAAACACAGATCAAACATGTAATACAGATAGGTACTCATATGGCCTCAGGATCTATTTACAAATAAAAGTAAAGCTAAATTTGCTATTATTCTCTATCCTATCATCAACCTGTATGCTTTTCCACGGAGTCTTATTATTAAAACTTCATTATGTCTACACTGTAACTTACGGGAAAATATGTCTCTCCTCACATCAGCCTAAAAGGACATTTGGGTTCCCACAGAAGACAACCAATTATTACAGTTCCAGACAACAGAGTTATCAAGATATTTACAGAAAAGAACCAGAAAAAAAGAAAATAGCATGTGACAATATATCTAAATGTAGCATTTCTATAAATTTATGCAGATGGTTTCTAAAATAATGCATATCTTTAAAAAAAAAGAATAAATCAGTTGGAAGGAAGATTAAATTGCTATCATCAGAACTTTCCTATTGGGCACTGACAGTAAAATCAATGAAAATATAAAGTCTAAACCAATTAAGGCATGAAGGAAATCTAATCTGAATTCAGCCAAAGAGTACTACTCCACTAGGTCTGACTATGCTTGTGAGAGAAAAATTCCAGAGATTTAGACAGTACCTTGCCTCTGGGGAAAAAAGTGCTTTGTTATTAAGTTATAAAGAATAAAAATTTCTAAGAAGCTAATTTAATCCTTTAAGTCTTCAGCTTTCATATGAAATCACTACTATATTTCTTCTGTAAGTCTTAGCTGAAGCAAGTAGTTAAATTAATCTTCATCTTCTGGTAGCTTTTAATCTATTTTATTTTACACATGATGTTCTTTGGGGTATGTCATAGTTTATGGGGGGAATTAATGTACAAATTCCTTTTAATTAAAGAAAGATTAAAGTTGTTTAAATTAGTATTCAGTGGGACTCAAATTCTGTACTATTGCTAACTGAATACCTTAACCAGCACTATAATTTCTAAGGTAGTTTTCTAAAATTATTTTCATAACAAATGCTTCAGTGGAAAGGTATGAGAAATGAACTCCTTGTCATCCTAGTGTACACTTTCTTACATTGAAAAGAAAAATTTAAGTTACATACAGGTCAATTTTTCAGGTAACTGAAGCTTATCCCCTAGAGAATCAAATCAAAAAGAAAAAAAAATAATAATCTTGGAGGTGGGAAACCATTTTAAGAAAACATTATGTTCTCCTGCCTTCTTACATATAAGATTTTGAGTATAATTTAACTTTTTAATGACTATTCAAGGTCATCATTATGCACACACTGTAAAAAAGGCATCTCATAGACACTTTCTGAAGCACAAAGTCTACACCTACTAATTAAAAATTACTCTTCCTTAAGATTTTCCATTTGCTTTTGATATTTTTTCTTCTTCTTCCTCACTACTCTGTTGATGTTAGGTCCTGCTGAGTACGGTCCAACTCATAGGGACCCTGCGTATAACAGAACCGAAACTCTCTGACACTGTGCTATGCCTGGCACTATCGTCAGTGCTTCTCTGCTATTCACAGGACTTTCAATGGTAGATTGTTTCAGGAGTAGATTGGCAGGTCCTCCTCCCTATCCTGCAGGACCTGTTATTCTCAGGTGGTCTCCCATCCAAGGACAAACCAGGAAGACCCTGCTTAGCTTCTGAGATTAGACAGGATTGGATGCCAGGGTGCTATCGTTGCAGATTCCTCACTACTAACCAGACTGACTTCAATGCAAATACACACCTATACCTCATCTATGGGCTAAGAAGCCAAACAACTCAGTATGACAGAATCACTGACAAAGGTAAATTTATAATTCAGGTTACTCTGGTATGAGTAAAAGACAAGAGATTTGGTTCAGGGTCTTTAAGCCCACAGTTTTAGTGAGAACCTTACTATGTTCCAGATAACAAGAGCCTGAACAAGCATTAGTTTAGATAAATAGAGATAGTAAGATGATTCATTTCTCAGAACTATTCTTATTGTGACACATGATTGTATGTGAATTCATATCTCAAAATTATCATCTAAGAGAAGGGATCAATGCTTCCTGTTCCCAAGGGTAATGGTCCTATCCCTACAGTAGTAACAGAAATTAAAATGGCAATGGTTGGGGTGACGAGGTGTAGAGGTAAGAATGCCATCCTATAATCAAGAGCAGGGTCTCTGACCCCTGAATAATTATTTACTAGTTGTGCAACCTTGAGTCACTCTCTTACAACCTTACTCATAGAGACTACATCCCCACTTCAAAAGGCTACTATTCCAATTAAAAATGAAATCAAGTATGACACCACTCTGAACCTAAAACCCACTCTTCCACCATGCTTTCAATGATCCAATCTGAAGCTCACTATAGATATGATATATAAGATTGGCTACATTTTACATTTTAAAGGGAACTTTGTGGCTTTCATCTTAACTGCCAGAGACGGACACCTCAAGATCCACAACCAAGTTATATCTTTCCCTAACTTTTGTATAGAATGTCAAGACAATGTACATAGATACAAACAGTGAAGAAAATGTATCCATAATTCCATGTTCATTTGGGCTGTAAGTGCTGAGTACTTAGTTGTCATCTCCTAAAGATATCCAAAGCTCTACTAAAGTAATCCAGCAAATGCCTATTTTTGTTACTGTCCAGCTGGGACCCCTTCACATGGTAGGTAACTCAGAAACTTTTCTTTAAAATTTACACTTATTTAAAGGCTTATGTTTAGGGAATTGTTGACCTCTTAAAGAAAAAGCTCAAGCTCTCTAGTCCCTTAAAATACTTTAAATTTTCTACTCCTTAGTGTCCCTTCCCTATGCAATATCCTACTTCCACTTTCAGCACCAGAACTAACAACTCCTTTTTGGTAGGAACATTTATCAGGGGTTAAAAAAAAAAAGAGAGAGTATGGCATTTTTCATGTCTCAACAATCTTTTCCAAGGCATGAGTCTCTAAGAAATAACTAACAGCTCTATTTATTACACAATTAGGTCCAAACAACTTAAGTCCTGATAAGATACTCAAGAAGTTACATATTTTGGTGCACTTCAGATTTCAGATTTTGAGATTAGGGATACCTAACTGGTAAAGTCTATGGAAAAAAAAAAATATATATATATATATATTATTTTTTTTTTTTTTGGTGGTACTGGGGGTTGAACCCAGGGCCTTGCGCTTGCATGCTCTGCAAGTGCTGGACCACTGAGCTGCACCCCCAGCCCATCTTTTTACTTTTTGACACAGGGTCTCACTAAGTTTCGCAGACTGCCTCTGGTCTCGAATTTACAATCCTCCTGCCTCTGCCTCCCGAGCCGCTGGGATTACAGCGTGCACCACTGCGCCTGGCTGCAAATATTCTTAAAAAAAAAAAACCCTACAAAATCTGAAATACTTCTGGTTCAAAACATTTCAGGTAAGAAATGCTCAACATATTTTAATGTTCTTCAAATCTAGCACCTATCAGGCATTACACTATTTCCCAAACCCTGAAATTCAATTAGATACCACCATCTTTATTTTCTGTTTCTCACTTATTTTCACAGAGTACTTGTTTATCACAAGGCCACACACTTAGCTTTGCAAATATGAAACTTCATTGAAAGGAATGCACTAATCTAATGTTAAAATCCTCCATTATTTCAGCTAATAAAGCAAGGTTCTACAGATGTCACTATAATTCTCTAAAAATTTAAAATATCCTACACGGTCCTATGAGTTTATTGCAGCAACCAGGGCTCCTTAGTTAATAGCCACAGCCTTATAGGCTTCTAGATCCCTGTGGAACAATCCCTATTAAAACCTAGATTTCAGAGTTATTACTAATTTCTAACAGGTTGATAAATTTAAATTCTAAAGTAAATACACAGATGTCTTTTTAAATTAGGACTTCAGAGGAGAACTTACCTAAGTCAAAATCATACATACAGTAGGTCATCAAAATGTCATGAAGCAAAATCAACCCTGGATTATCTTGGCCTTCATAAAATTTATTTGTTCGATCTGTTCTGTTAACATCTTTTTCTAAAAAGGAAAATCATGACACATTTGAAAACCTTTCCAAAAACAGACATATAAAACATATCTTACAAGTACAGAGTTAATTTCTTGTTATCAACTTCACTTCTTGCCAATCTTTACTTAATGAACGAAAAACTCATTAAATTCTGTACCAAGGATGGAGTATTTGAAATATTTTTTAAAAACCAGCCTACTTCCTCAAGGGCAAATTTTAAAATATTTTTCAATTTTAACAAACATAGAAACCTTTTAACTACATAGTGAGAAATATTTTCAATTAACTATAAGCAACATTAAGTAATAAGTCATATTAGCAATAAAAATGCTAGTTTTCAATGCATGTAATAATAGTAGTACCTGAAAACAGTAATTTAAAAAAAAAAAGGTACTATCCAATTGGGCTGGGATTTAGCTCAGTGGGTAGAGCACTGCTCTGCAGTCTCTGAGGTCCTGAGTTCGATTCCCAGCACCACAAAATGGGAGAAGGATGTGGCAACCCACTCCCAAGGCAATCCCGAAACAGTCAGCCATTGAAAACCCTATGAGGGTTGCTATGAGTCGGACTCGACTAAACGGCACCTAACAACAACAACAACTATCCAATTAAGCAGAAGAGCTGGGTTTCATTCACAATTGCTTCATTTATTGCATCATTATCAACTTCTTTGTCATATTCCATAATCATCTTTAGGACAAATTACTTCCTGATTTCTATACATGCATCATTTAGTTTAGATATTATAAAAATTAAAATCAATTCTTCACTAGAAATGATTTTATGACATTAAGAACAGAAGTAGAAGCATCAGTATAAGCATATACAAAGTAGTATCAAATGACTCAATCCAAAAACACTAATGCCTACTAAATGCATCTTGTTGTGATAGACTACAAACAAAAAAGCTTTCCCCAAATTTGAATCCCTTAGTAAAATGAGAAGGAATAAACTCCAAATGATTAATTCACTCTACAATCAATTCTGTAATAAAGCTGTAAATACCTTCCCTCTATTAAAATAATTTGAAAATTTTCTCAAATTTCTTCACAAAGAAATGGAGGTATTTTATAATAGAATACCATCTAATAATAGACGATATGCATTTAAATGTGCAAGTACATTTAAAAAATTATAATATTCAAGCTTTTCATTACATTTGTTTTTTAAAGAAAGCACATACAAGGCATGAACAAAAACCACAGTGAATGTTTAAAGAAACAAATTATTACAGTAAAAGATACATTACCATTAATCCCCCTCCACTTACTCTCCCTATCTTTGAACACACTTATCATTCTTGCCATTTTCTGAAGCAGTTCTGGAAGTCCTTTTTCCTGAGTAATATGTTTTTTAATTTAAATATACATCATATTTTTTCATCACACCTCATCTCTATGGAATTGTGGAGACATTTTTTGAATAAACAAAAGCAATACCAACAAATTCATGCTATGAATATGAAATTTCAATTAAAAATGTCAAAATGTTCTTATTCTCACTTCATAGTTGCTAAGTAAATAAGTTAATTAACTCAGGCTTAGTGTTGTTGTTGTTAGGTGCCATTGAGTTAAGTCCAACTCATAGTTACCCTCATAGGGTTTTTAATGACTGACTGTTTCGAGATTGCCTCAGGAGTGGATTGCTATGTCCTTCTCCCGTTTTTGCAGTGCTGGGGATCGAACCTAGGTCCTCAGAGAGTGTGGAGTAGCGCTCTACCAAATGAGCTAAACCCAGTCCCATCAGCTTTAGAAGTACTTTAAATACAGCAAAAGAGTTGTTCATACTCTCATGAACTATCAATATTTTTTTTTCTTGTATAGATATGTAGTATTGGCAAGCCAGGCAGAAAACACCAAAGAGATAAAAACTGATATACAAAAATGGTACATTATAAGCTATTTCTAGAAAAGCCCTAGTTAAATCCAACTCTCCATCTAACTTGATGTAGCTTAACAAAAATGAAGAAAGACGTAATTATGCAGACAGACTCCATTTGATATTCACTATCACTAACCTTGGGGCTGGGGTTTAGCTCAGTTGGTAGAGTGCCGCACTGCACTCTCTGAGGCCCTTGGTTCACTAACCTTAAGTGAGTCCTTAATAGTGCCTGACAGACATGCACTATTTTCCTGGTCCATTTACTCTCCCTATTCACAAATCTTCTCCCATATCCTAGCTCTCAGAAAAAGAACCTTATATCCTACTTCTGAAAAAATAGAAACTACCCAAAAAGAACTTCCGTAAGTTCCCACTACTCTAATCGCATAACTGCATGTGAATTCCAATAGTCAGCCTTCTTTCCTATCACGATAAACGAGCTTCCATGATCACAGCAGCAGCCCCTCTTCTGTGTATCAAATCTATCACCAGTGGTTACCCAAGGATTCACATAATTCTAATCCATTTCCTCCGGTAATTCTTGTTTCCTTTTCCAGTTTGGTCCATTTTTAATCTCTGTTGAACCATTTGCACAGCATTCAACCATGCTGTTATTTCTCTTTCATCATTATGAAAACTTTCCTTAACCCTACGTTTCCCTCTAACTTCCGCCCCATTTTCTCTTTATCTGTTTAGAGTGAAATTTGTAAGAGTTTTACGTGTTGTTTCCAAGTCCTTTCCTTTTATTCCTTCTTGAACTCACACCGACTAGGCTGTCTCACCTACCAATTCACAAAAATTCTCTTTTAATCAAAATCTCTAATGATCTCAGTGCTCTTTGTAATGGCCAACGCACGTCTTCATCTTAATTGACATCCTCATCACCTTTTTAAAAAATATTTTCTTCACTTGTCTTTTAGGACAAACACGTTTGCCTTCTTTCCTTTGGCTCTGTTTTCAGTTTTCTTTGCTGATTTCCATAAAAGTTTCCTGGTTGTAAATTAAAGTGCCTTAGGGCTAAGTTCCTGGGCCTCTTCTTCTCTAATGCTGTTACTAATTTTATCTAGTTTCCTAATTCATAATTTCACGTAGTCTCATACCACATACATGTTGCTGTTGTTTGTTGTTGTTGTTAGGTGCTGTTGAGTCGTGTCCGACTCATAGCAACCCTCATAGGGTTGTCAATGGCAGACTGTTTCGGGATTGCCTTGGGAGTGGGTTGCCATGTCCTTCTCCCATTTTGCGGTGCTGGGAATCAAACTCGGGACCTCAGAGACTGCAGCGCAGCACTCTACCAACTGAGCTAAATCCCAGCCTGTTGCTGTTGTTAGGTGCTGTCAAATCAGGTCCAACTCATTGTGACCCTATGAACAACAGACGAAACATGACCCAACATTGTGCCACGCTCAACACTATGTCAATGCTTCTCTGCTGTTCATAGGGTTTTTGATGGTTGATTGTTTTGGGGGAGTGGGATACCAGGTCCTTCTCTCAAGCCTATAGCACCCACTATTCCCTGGTGGTCTTCCATCCAAGTACTAACCAGGCCATATCCTGCTTAACTTCAGAGATCTGACTGGATTGGACAGCATAGTGGTAAGGCTATAGGCACATATATGTTAATGACTTCTAAATTTATCTCCAGTTCTCTCTGCCCTGAATTCTAGCCCTATATATTCACCTCCTACTCTATGTATTAATTTGTGGATATTCAATGTTGTTGTTGTTGCTGTTGTTGTTAGGTGCCGTCGAGTCAGTATCCGACTCATAGCGACCCTCATAAGGTTCTCAATGGCTGAGTATTTCGGGATTGCCTTGGGAGTGGATTGCCAGGCCCTTCTCCCATTCAATGTTGTAGGCATATCAAAATTAATGTCCAAAACTGAATCTCAAATACTCCCTTTCAAGCTTATTTTTCTCAGAGTTTTTCTCGCCTTAGTAAAATATGGTAACTTCATTTCTCCAGTGGCTCACCCTAAAAACTGTGGAGTCATTCTGGCTTTACTGTCTAACAACAATACATTAGTTAAAGCTTCAAAATACACATAGCAATCAATACTCAGATCACCCATGCAATTCTTTCCACTCCCCACTCCAAGTCACTCCATGCTAACCACACTGGTCTCTCTGCTCTTTCTTCAAACATGCAGAGGTCCTGACCAGAAATAAGTCTACACCTTGCTGTTCCCCTTTGTCCAAAATGCCCTTCATCCATAGTTAGTTACATGACATATACCTCCAGCTTCTTCAAGTCTCTATTAAAATCTCACCCACTGAACTGCTAGCTGCCTGAATCAAGCAACCCATCATCTCTCCTGGATTATAGCAATAGCCTCAAATGGTCTTTCTCCTTCCACTTTTACCTCTTATAACTGTTCTCCAGATAGGAGTCGAAATGATTTGTTAAAACATATGTCAGATCATGTTACTCATCTGGAGCTCAAAGTCCTCCAGTGGCTTTTCATCTCACTCAGAGTAAAAGCCAAAGTTTTTATAATAACCTACAAGGCGCTATGTAAATCTGTACTTAATCCACCACATTTCCTCTCTGATGTTACCAGTTTGTATATTCTACCCCAGTTTATTGCAGCCACACTTACCTCCAGACTGTACCTCAAACATGTAAAGGTCTTGGGGTAGAAACACTCTAATACAAGCTACTCCTTTCTGCTGATAATGCCTTTCATCTATATATCTATCTGCGTAGCTCACTTTCCTTTTTCAAGTTTGTTCTCAAATATTAGTTTCTCAGTAAAGGCTTTGCACAATTGCCTGAGTTAAAATTGCAATACTGCACAAACTTCCTAACCCTCTCTTCCTTGCCTTATTTTTCCATCTAGCACTGATCACTAACGTACTACCATATGTGTGACTTACTTGTTTACTGTCTGTTCTTCCCCACAAAAATGGAAGCTCCTTGAGGGCAAGAATTTTCCCTGTTTTGTTCACTCATGAGTCCCCGAAGCATAGAGACACTAAGTAAATATTTTACTGAATAAACAAATGAATGGATGCTTAAAATAATTAACGTGATTCTAAAATCTCTTGGTAATTCTAATGTGCAGCCAAAGTTAGAAACCACCAGAATAAAGACTGGTATTCCTATCAGGCATAATGGTGCATACCTGTAACCCCAGCACTGGGGAGGCTGAGGACAGCCTGGGATATTTAGTAAGTCCCAGGCCTAGGCTGGGCTGGGATTTAGCTCAGTTGGTAGAACATTGTGCTACAGTCTCTGAGGTCCCAGAGTTCAATTCCCAGCACTGCAAAAATGGGAGAAGGGCCTGGCAATCCATTCCCAAGGCAATCCCGAAACACTCAGCCATTGAAAACCCTATGAGGGTCGCTATGAGTCGGATACCGACTCGATGGCACCTAACAACAACAACAAGACCTGGGCTATGAGATCCTGCCCCTCTTCTCCCACAAAAAAAACCCAACCAAAAAAAGAAGACAAAGATCTTTCGGCCTTTTTAACTGTCAATTTTATCCTCTACATGACAACCTCTACCCCATGGATATTATATTATTAATAATACCCAAATTGGTGTCTCCTACCAGATCACTCCAGACTATTCAATTAGCTGTTTGATGTTCTACTTGTATGTCACTTTAATGTGTACATAATTGGTCTAACTCCTAATTCAATTTCACCTACCCTCATTCTCTCAGGAAGTGGCACCACCAAACACCCAATTTCTTAAGTCAAAAAATTGTGTTCTATCCTTGATGTCACCCTACATTTAATACATTAGAAAAGATTACCAATTATATCACCAAAATATGATGTGAGTCCATCTGCTTCTCTATCTCTCCACTCCTACCATCTCTTGCTTGGACTTCCACTTCCTACTAATTGATCTTGCTATTCCTACTCTTATCTTGACATAATCTATTTCCACACAGCAGGAAAAACATGATTTTAAAATATAAATGAGATATTCTTACTTAAAATGTCTCAATAGTTTCTCATCTAATACTTAAAATCTAAATTCTTGGTATGAGTCACAAAGCTTACAGCCTATTGTGCAGTTTCATTTAAAAAAATAAAATAAATTTATAGTCCCAAAAATCTTTTAGTAATTATCTTTTAAAAATACTCTTGAGGAACAAGTATTATAGAAAAAGAATGCTTTAAAACTACTTTATTACATATACTTATACTAGTAGAAAGTATAGGATAGTTAAAAGGCCACTTGAGAACTAGACGTAGAACTACCTGTGTAAGTGGCTTAAGGCAATTCACTAATCTTTTCTGGGCTTTAGTTTTCAGTCTTTGCTAAAAATGAGCAAACTGAATGAAAATATGTCTCAATTCAAATCGTATCATTGTTGTTGTTGTTGTTGTTGTTAGGTGCCATCGAGTCGGTATCCAACTCATAGCGACCCTCATGGGGTTTTCGATGGCTGACTGTTTCGGGATTGCCTTGGGAGTGGATTGCCAGGCCCTTCTCCCATTTTTGCGGTGCTGGGAATTGAACTCGGGGCCTCAGAGACTGCAGCGCAGCGCTCTACCCACTGAACTAAATCCCAGCCCTAAATCGTATCATGGAGATTTAAAATACCTAGATTTTTCTACCAGTCTCCTGGAAAAAGACTGGGACACACACACAAAAAAAAGATTGAGAAGGTAAGAATCATCATCACTGTTGCTTCATTACAAAAGAAGAGAATATGGCATATGAAATTAAAAGGCTTAAAATACTGACTTAGTTGAACTCCAAGATCCATTCTACTTTGAATATTTTAAGTCCAAGTAAGAAAAAATGTAGTCCATCATCCCTCTTGTATTCCCCAAATTGTGAAGAAAAAAATTACCGATAAGACTTCTATAATCTCTTAACCTTGAATTTCTCTTCTCTTGTTCCTCGCTGACAGATTTCCACTGTAGTTTCATCCTGAAGTATTCATCACTATAGAAAATTTTATACCAAAGAAAACTATTTGAAAACTTTTATTTTTAACATTGCGTAACTGAGTTTTTATAAATAGTATATCAAAATTTTTATTATGTTAATGGGATATAATTTTATAAATATGACAGTAAAACATTTACAGTTATATATGAGTGAACAAGGAAAAAATAACCTTACACATGTCACAAAGTTTATGTGATAAACTTTACTAGAATCATTTTAGGTATGTTTTTAAGAAAACACTTCAATTATGCAGAAGAGAAAGAAGATTGGGGGTGAGTGGGTGGAAGCAGAGGTTGGTGAAGGAGGAAAGGGAGGGGAATTGATGTAGGGGGCTAAACAGGGAGAGGAAAATCTCAAAATATATGATACAACTATATGAACACATAGGAAAAAATAGGGGAAAGAAAAAATC
>VMDO01003221.1:0-17018 GCA_007922755.1 Pedetes capensis
TGGGGATGGGAAGCTTGCAGTGTGAGGTCTGTAAGGTGAGGAGGCCAGGCAGCACCTGCTATGCAGTTAGGACTGTGACAATCCTTGTCACTTTCTGATATGCTGGCGTCCCGCAGCAGAGTGTCCCGAGCTTCCTGACTCCCCCAGATCCCCCTCACCATGCCCCTGGGGATGTCTGCCTTCCCTAGAGAGGCCACCTTCTGGCTCTTCACCCCCTTGAGGTGCTCAGGAAGGTGGGAAACCCCGGCCTCCAATTTTTTGTCTTCTTTCTTTTCTGGCTTTCCGTGTGTCCAGGCTTCTGCAGCCCTAGGCCCCAGTGGCTCAGGGGGGAGGAGAGGGGAGGTGCTTGCCCTGGGGTAGCGGGCACTGCCTCTTTAGGGCTCCCCACCGGCCAACTCTGGCCCAGACAGACTGCCTGCCTTTCTTTCTTTTTTTAACTTTTCTTCCCTCCCTCCCTCCTTCCGTCCCTTCCTTCCTTCCTTTCTTTCCTTTCTTCATTCTTTCTTTCCTCCCTTTCCTTTACCTTTTTCCTTTTCTTTTCTGCTCCTTTCCTTTCCTCTTTTCTTTTCTTTAGTGGGTGTTGAACCCAAGGCTTACAGATGGCCAGGCAAGTGTTCTACCACTGAGCTATATCCCCAGCCCCCCCACCCATTTTTAAAAAAATTTTTCACAGGCTCTTGCTATGTACTCCAGGCTGGCCTTGAACTCATGATTTTCCTGCCTCAGCCTCTCAAATAGCTGGGAGCACAGGTTTGCACCATCACCCCCAGCCCTCTTTAAAACTTACTGTTATTTATTTTTTTTTGAGAAGTATTTCACCGTGTTGTCCACGGTTTCAAGCTCCTGGACTCAAGCGGTCCTCCTGCCTTAGTTTCCCAAATAGCCGGGACCACAAGTGTGTGCCACTGCGTATGGACGCGGGGCCCCGGCAGCCTGAGGCTCCATGAGGGCAGGACCTCATCTCACAAGCAGCGTGGCCCTGCGTGGCACCTGTTGCATTGTGCCTGAGGAAGGAAGACTGGGGGGCACCCAGGACCCCACTGCTCGGACCTTTTGGCTGCAGCCTGTTTGGGCAGCAGGAATGGGCTAGGGCTGCGGCCTGCCCTTCTCGGGTGCTGCAGGTGGGAAGGGGGGAGCCCAGGTGGTCCTGCTGGGCTCTGGGCCAGGAGCCAGGGCATGTGACAGAGGCTTCTCCTTGTCTCAGGCAGCAAGGGTTCTTGCGGGCTCCCAGCGAGTGCCCCTGGGAGGACCCCGCAGAAGGGTTCGGCTTCTCCGAAACACCCGTCTTCTGTCCTCCAGATCCAGGAAGTCCCCCCAGGGGCCCTTGTACAAGGGTGGGTGGGACCCATCCAAGGTCCTTCCACACTGCCCCCAAGGAGCTGGGCCTAACTGAAGTCCCCCTTCTTCCCCCAGCTCGGCCGTGGCAGCCGCTGAGAAGAAGGCAGTGACTCCTGCGCCCCCCAGAAAGAGGTGGGAGCTATCCAGTGACCAGCCGTACCTGTGACACCGCTCTAGGCCGCCTGGCCCGGTCCCCAGGGCCACCCGACTGCTTTTCCTCCTTGGAGTCCCTCTGGGGAGGGTGTGACCTAATTTATGACAAATACACATAGCTTTCTATCCCTTCTGTTGTTACTTTTTCTTGGTGGGGGTACTGGGCGGTTGAACCTAGGCCCTCACACAAGCCAGGTAAGTGCTCCACCTCTGAGCTGCAGCCCCAGCCCATTTTTCAGTTTTTATTTTGAGACGGGGTCTCACTAAGTTGCACAGGCTGCCTCTGGCCTCGACCTCAGGATCCTCCGGCCTCAGCCTCCCTAGTTGTTAAAATCACAGGTGTGCACCGTGGTGCCCGGGTCCTTCCCCACCTTGAGACAAGATCTCTTGAGATTGAGACAGGGTCTCCTGAGGCCCAGGCCTGCCTGGAACTCGAGATCTCCCCACTTCAGCCTCCAGAGGACCGGGATTGCCAGCGGCAGTGGAGGGACGCAGCCCAGCACTGCTGCCTGTAGCCTGAGGCGTTCCCCCCACCCAGGGACCTCTGCTGTGGAGAAGCGAGGTCCTCGGCTCCGTCACTGGGAGGAATTTCAGGACAAGTCGGAGTGAAGCCAAGCTAGTGAGTTTATTAATGAGGGGCAGGAGCTGTACACGATTCAGATTTAAACATAAGCATTTGGAGAGAAAAACAGACACTAGAGAAGAAAATCAGTGCATGTCCAAGCCACGGACGCGCTCTTCTCAGGAGAAAGAAGAGCGTTGAGTAGCTTAGCAATAGCTCTCTATAGGATTTAGTGACTTTTGAAATTATGTGGCTCAAAGGATGTCATTTATAACCCAGTTCAAAGTTTAAGGAAAGCAATGAACTGGTTTATGTATTCTTGCTTGAAGAATTTCTCCTTTTTTTTTTTTTTTTTTAATTTTTTAGAAAATTTTTAAATTTTTATTTATTTATTTATTTATTTTGCGGTACTAGGGGTTGAACCCAGGGCCTCGCACGTGAATGCTTTGTGAGTGCTGGACCTCTGAGCTGTGTCCCCAGGCCTTTTTTTTTTTTTTTTTTTTTTTTTTTTTTTTTTTTTTTTTTTTTTTTTTTTTTTTTTTTTTTTTTTTTTTTTTTTTTTTTTTACTTTTTTTTTGAGACAGGGTCTTGCTAAATTACGCAGACCGCCTCTGGTCTTGAACTTGCGATCCTCCTGCCTCCGCCTCCTGAGCCGCTGGGATTACAGGCATGCACCACCATGCCCGGTGAGAATTTCTCCTTTTGTAAATGAGATTCTAAGGTAGCTTTATGAGGTACCTCGCTAACCCATTAACCACACGGCATCCTATTTACAGGATAGTAATCACCGATTATTATTTCTTAGAATCTATATCAGACATGTGTGCATGTACGTGTTATCAGGCTGTATTTCAGCCACCCCTCCTGCCAGCTGATTGCTTTTTTTGTGTGTGTGTGTGTGTGGTACTGGGGGTTGAACCCAGGGCCTTGCGCTTGCAGCCTTTGCAAGTGCTGGACCACTGAGCTGCACCCCCAGCCCATTTTTTTTACTTTTTTGAGAGAGGGTCTCGCTAAGTTATGCAGACTGCCTCTGGTCTCAAACTTGCGATCCTCCTGCCTCCGCCTCCCAAGCCGCTGGGATACTGAGATTACAGGCGTACCCACCACGCCTGGCTCCCAGCTGATTGCTTTTATATCTAAAGAAAACTGCAGTCCCTTGGCCTGCAGCCACATCACTGCAGCATCCGATCCCATCAGCTCTTGGAAGCTAAGCAGGGTCAGGCCTGGTTACTCCTTGGATGGGAGACCACCTGGGAACACCAGGTGCTGTAGGCTTGGGAGAAGGACCCGGCAACCCACTCCTAAAAATCAACCCGCCATTGAAAACCCTATGAACAGCAGAGAAGCACTGACAATAGTGTTTTCGCCTGTTGTACGTAGGGTTGCTATGAGGGTCACTATGAGTCGGACACTGACTTGACGGCACCTAACAATAGCAACAGTGCCTTAAGCATTTCCTCAATGAGTGATTTACTGGCCTATAAATAGGATGCTGTGTGTTAATGGGTCAAGGTTTAGGAATGAGAGAGAAGTGCCAAAAAATGACAAAAACAATGGGCCAAAATAGTTCAAAGGAAGACGTTGCATTGTTTAGAGGATTTAAGAGATTGAGTAGAAATGTTCTGGCATCCTTTCTATCCAGGCAACTTCTGTTTAGTGAGCCAAGAGTGCTATTAAGATGTCAGCAAGGCCCACAGTCTTGTTTATGAGAGAAGCTCAGGACTGCAGAGGAGAAAGTAAGGTTAAACTTGACAATCACAAACATTTTGACCCTAAGCATGGGTTATTGCTATTTTAACATTTTCCTTTGAAATCTCTCTTAAAATAATATCTCTAGCTTGGCACGGTGGCTCACGCCTGTAATACCAGCAATTTAGGAGGCAGAGGCAGGAGGATTGTGAGTTCAAGGCCAGAAGCAGCCAATGTAACTTAGCAAGACCCTGTCCTAAGATTAACAAAAAAAAAAAAAAAGAGAGGGGGGGGGCTGGGGGTGCAGCTCAGTGACAGAGTACCTGCAAAGTAGGCCTAAGGCCCTGGGTTCAGCCTCCCAGTACCGCAAAAAGAAAAAAAAAATAAAAAATAATGTCTTGATATTTGTGTCAAAATTCTTGACTACTCTTAGCTAGTGAGACTTAAACCTGATTTGTTTCCTATGTCCCCTTAATTTTCCTGTCTTTCTATCTGCCTCAGGACCACAGGCCTGGCAGTCATAGCTGGCTCCTCCCCTACCTTGAAATGAGATCTCATGGCATTTAGGCAGGATCCTGCAAGGCCCAGGCTGGCCTGGAACTCGCAATCCCCCCGCCTCAGCCACCTCTGCAACATGGCGCACACCCCCTTCCCCTGTTTTTTTATTTTCAGTAGTAGGGATGCTGAACCCAGGGCCTCAGGCATTCTTTGCACTGAGCTGCCCCTCCAGCCCATTTTTTTCCTTTTCATGTTGCTCAAACTTGTGACTCTCCTGCCAGTGCCTCCTGAGTCCTGGGATGACAGATGTGCACCACAGTGCCTGGTGCTTTTTGAAATGAAAGATGGGTCTTGCTGTGTTGCTTAGGCTGGCCTTGGAACACCTCGGCACGGGCAGCCCTGCCTCAGCCTTCTGAGTAGCTAGGAGTATGAGTGCACAGCACCACGCCTGGCCTCCCATTTTTATTAAGTGACCCCAGCTTCCTTGGGCTAGGGTTTAGCTCAGTTGGTAGAGCACTGTTCCACACTCTGAGAACCCAGCTTTGGTCCCTAACACCGCAGACAGAAAGAGAGACAGACAGACAGACAGACAGACAGACATGGCAATCTCCCAAAGCAATCCTGAGACGATCAGCCATTGAAAGCCCGATGAAGGTCACTATGAGTTGGCCCTGACTCAATGGCACCTGACAACCACCACCACCAGCTTGCTTGGGTCTCAGTACCTTGTCTCCTAACTGTCCACATTCTAGTGACGGAAAAGAGGTGATGCTTCCTGACTTCTAAGGTGACAACTGTCTCTGGCCTCAGAGACAGGTGGCGTGGTACAGGGGACCCAGAGATACCAACGTCCCTTTTCTGAGGGTCTGGTTCTGCTCTTGAGAGCACAGGGATGAGTCACCCCCTAGGGGAGGTTGGGTTCCAGGACCTCTGGGTATTTGCAGAGCATCAGCCACAAAGGCTGCTGGGAGTGGGTTGTGCACAGGGGGTCAAACACAGCAATCAGCTCACTAGAGAACTCCCTAGCTGTGCCTGGGCGGATGTTGACCAGGACTTTCCCACTCAGCCCCTTGCCTGATCTTGTCCCCCTGAACTCAGCAGGGAAAGCAGAGGACAGTGGGGGCAGCTTAGGAGAAGGCCTCCCTGAGCCAGGGACCATTCTGCCGTGGCCTGGAGGGTGAGGTGGTCTTAGCCCTGGAAGGATGGGGTTGGTCCCTGTGGGAAGGGCATGGCTGCCCACAGACTGACCCTGTCCCCCTGCAGTAGATGCAGAAGACCCGGCTGGGTGCCAAGAAAGCGTTGAAACCGTCACCCCGGAGCAACAGGAGAAAGGTCACCATCCCAGGCAGCAGTGTGTGTGGCCCAGAGTGGGTGTTACAAGTGCCACAAGCCCTCAGCTTCCTGGAGGAGGAGGGGTTCTGGTTTTGGTTCAAGGATGAATCCATTCAGAAAGAAGGTCAGAAGAGAGAGGAAAGCTGGGTGCAGTATGCAGAGGCCACTAGGAGGGTATCTGCAGGGGCTGGGGAGGCCCCAGGCAAGAGGTAGCATCGAAGGTCTCGGAATAATGGTTTATGACCCTCACTTAAAATATAAATATGGCTAGGGAGCCAGGCGAGGTGGCGCACGCCTGTAATCCCAGCGGCTTGGGAGGCAGAGGCAGGAGGATCGCAAGTTCGAGACCAGAGGCAGTCTGCATCACTTAGCGAGACTCTGTCTCAAAAAGTAAAAAAAAAAAAAAAAAGGGCTGAGGGTGCAGCTCAGTGGTCCAGCACTTGCAGAGCATGCAAGCATGAGGCCCTTGGTTCAACCCCAAGTACTACAAAAAAAAAAAAAAAAAAAAAAAAAAAAAAAAAAAAAAAAAAAAAAAAATTGGTTAGAGAGCAGCATGGGAAAGAAGTTTGACAGCCCCTGAGCTCTTTCTGGCCAGGGACTGTTCTGAGCGGCTTTATACCCACCATGGGCTCGCTCCTGGGCCAGGTACCATTCTAAACTCCATGTGCAAGACTTCTGCTCCTTCTGGGAGCAAAAGCTGGCTCAGGCTCACTGAGAGTGAGCAGCCTCTGAACCTGGCAGCTGACGAGCCTGCACTTCTCTGATCCGGCTCCCTCTGCATCTATATCTGGGTCCCCAGATAACTCCCTCTCCACGATCCTAATCTTCAGAGGCAGGGCAGTCCTCTCCCTTCTGCCCTAGGCAGGCCTATCTACCGTTCACCCTCCCTCCCGTCCCTCCCTCCCTCCCTCTCTCCCTTCCTTCCTTCCTTCCTTCCTTCCTTCCTTCCTTCCTTCTTCCCTCCTTCCCCTTTCTTTCTCTTCTGTGGTTCTGGGACACAGAACCCAGGGCCTCATACATTCTTTGCAAGTGCTCTGCCACTGCGCTGTGCCCCCAGCCCCCTTTTTATTTATTTCTTTATTTTTAAAATTGAGACAGGGTCTCACTAAATTATGCAGGCTGCCTCTGGCCTCGAACCTACAATCCTCCTGCCTCTGCCTCCCTGTTGCTGGGATGACAGGCGTGCATCGCCTCGCCTGGCTCTATGTACCACCCTGTCCATCTGTCTCTGCACCTGAGCACATTTGCTTCCTGGGAATCAGGGATATGATCCCCCCAAAATATATATACACATTCCAAAAAGTTACAGCAAATGTTTTCAAATAGCAAGGCACACCATCCACCATCCGCCTGCAGATAAGACGTTATCTATGAAAATCGGGACTCCTTGCAAGTAGCCTCCTGGGAAACTGGGGGGTGGCAAACACTTACCCAATCTGTCCTGGTGCTGAGGGACAGAGAACTGGCTGGGGCCCTGCTGGGAGGCAACTCAGGGCTTCCACCAGAGGCAGCAGGAGGGGGAAGCTCGGCACTGCTGCTGGTAACCTGCCTCAAAGAAACCTCCAATCAGGTGGGGCCGGGTTCCTGGCTGTGTCACCGAAAAGAATCTCAGCATGAAGCAAAGTGAAAGAAAATCTAATCAGGGATAAGAGATGGTGCACATTTAGACTTAAACATGCGCATTCAGAGAGGAAAAAAACAGATGCTTAAGAAAATACTAGGACACATCCAAGACACAGAGGGCTTCTCAAGAGAGAATTGCATTTGAGAGTCTGAACAATAGCGATGTATGTGATTCATGGCTAACTGTACCAAAAACCAATGAGCTGGTTGCCCTGTTCTTTGTATCTTAAAGACTTTCTTCTAGGCCGGGCGTGGTGGCGCACGCCTGTAATCCCAGCGGCTCAGGAGGCGGAGGCGGGAGCAAGTTTGAGACCAGAGGTAGTCTGTGTAACTTAGCGAGACCCTGTCTCAAGAAGTAAAAAAAAAAATGGGCTGAGGTGCAGCTCAGTGGTCCAGCACTTGCAGAGCATGCAGGCGTGAGGCCCTGGGTTCAACCCCCAGTACCGCAAAAAAAAAAAAAAAGACTTTCTTCTTTTGCAAATGAAATTATATCTTAGATCTTCTTCTGGAAATAGTGTATTCAAATCTCTTACCCATTGTTTTCTTGCCCATGTTTTAATTGGGTTGTTTGTATTCTAATAATTGAGTTGTGAGACTTATGCATTATGGATTCAAGACTTTACGTATTGCAGGTTATGAGATATAACACTTGTAAATAGTTTTCCCAGTCTGTAGCTTAAATATTATCTTTTGAAGTGAAAAAAAAAATGAAAATATAAGGTGGCTTTGCAAGGTTATAGTTTAGGGATAAAAGGGAAGTGCCAGTATTGATGTTGTTTTTGTTGTTGGGTGCTGTCAAGTCGGTATCAAACTCATAGCAACCCTGCATACAACAGGTGAAACACTATTGTCAGTGCTTCTCTACTGTTCATAGGGTTTTCAATGGCAGATTGATTTTTGGGAGTGGGCTGCTGGGTCCTTCTCCCAAGCCTACAGGACCTGATGATCCCAGGCGGTCTCCCATCCAAGGACTAACCAGGCTTGACCTTGCTTAGCTTCTGAGATCTGATGCCCCAGGGCTACGGTTATAGGCACCCAGTATTGATAGGAGTTTGATCCTAAGTTTCGAGTGGGGTCAGGCCAATAAGGCCTGGGAACAGGGAACTACGGAGTCACGGCAGTCACCAAGCAACGTTTTGGCCAGACCACGTGAGTTTCATTGTCTTAACGTCTTATTTTTCAAAGGAAACAGGTAACCACTTGGTCAACAGTCACCAGCTTGTGTCCCATTCTTCTAAGGAAAACAAGTCCCACGACTTGGCCAACGGCCACCTAGCTAATCAATCTCTAGGGAAAAACAAGAGTAGCAGCTGCCCTTTAACTCTATGGGGCCAACATAGAGGTGCCCCCTAACTGAGGGCAATCTACTTAGTTGTCGTTAGGTCCCATTGAGTAGGTATCCAACTTATAGCGACCCTACGTACAACAGGTGAAACACTATTGTCAGTGCTTCTCTGCTGTTCATAGGGTTTTCAATGGCGGATTGATTTTTGGGAGTGGGTGGCCGGGTCCATCTCCCAGGCCTGCAGCACCTGGTGTTCCCAGGCAGTCTCCCATCCAAGGACTAACCAGGCTCCACCTTGCTTAGGTTCTGAGATCTGACGGGATTGGATGCCACAGGGCTATGGCTGCAGGCTCAATCTACTTAAGTTAGCTCAAAAACTCCAGCCCCAAGATAGGGACCATAAAAGCCCCTGGTCAATGGCCCCTCCTTAGCTACCCAGTTGGGACCCACTCGGTTCATTCAGAGGCTTTGTCTGTCCACTCAATGAGAGCTTCCTTGCTGTCGCTTCCTTGGCTACCTGTGTGTTTATTCCAGGGCTCCGGCACCTGTGGAGAAACTCTGCTCTCAGTATAGCAAAAACACAGCCCTTTTTAAGTCAAAGAAAGACGTTCCATTGTTTAGAGGATTCACAAGATGAAGCAGAATTGTCTTGGTGTGCTTTTTATTTAAGTAATTTCTCTTTAGTAGAATTGTTACTAGAGATGTGGGGAGCATGGGGAGGTGGGTCCGGAGCACAGGTCTGGGGATCTGGCAGTTAAACCTCCATTATTGTATTGGGCAAAGAAAAGAATTTATTCCTGACACAGAAGTTATAGTAGAGAATATGTTGTCGTTAGGTGCCGTTGAGTCAGTGTCCGACTCATAGTGACCCTACGTACAACAGGTGAAACGCTATTGTCAGTGCTTCTCTGCTATTCATAGGGTTTTCAATGGCTGATTGTTTTTTGGGAGTGGGTTGTGGGGTCCTTCTCCCAAGCCTACAGCACCTGGTGTTCCCAGGTGGTCTCCCAGGCCCAACCCTACTTAGCTTCCAAGATCTGATGGGATCGGACACCACAGTGGTATGTTTGCCAGGTAGAGAGTATAGAAAAGGTTTATTAAAGATGATGTTGTGAGGTGCCGTTGAGTTGGGTCCGACTCATAGCGACCTTCATAGGGGTTTCAATGGCTGATTGTTTTCAGGATTGCTTGGGGTGTGGATTGTCACATCCTTCTCCCAGTTTTGCCATGCTGGGGATCAAACCCAGGTCTTCAGAGAGCATAGAGCGGTACTCCACCAACTGAGCTAAAGCCCAGCCTGTTTATTAAAGATAGTACAAGTTTAAAGAATGATTACAGGGAAAGCTGAGGTATCTGGAGACGCTTAGGTAGTTCTGGAATGGAAATTGGAAAAATCTGTATTCCCCGGGTGGATTGGCATGAGGCTATTTCTGTTCCCCAGAGGAATGAAATGGAGCCAGAGAACAGAAGAGCCAGGCAGGCTTTTAGAGGGAGAGGTGCCTTGGATAGACAGTGAAGATGGCAGGGCCGGGAGAAGAGGGAGGTGTGCACCCGGTTGCTGGAGAGGAAAGAGTGAGGAGCGGAGAGGAAGACTGGAGTGAAGAGGCAGCTTGGGCACGTGTTCCCTAAGTTTTATTTAACCTAGGGGGTATCCAGCCTTTAGCCATAGCCCTGTGGCATCCAGTCCTGTCAGATCTCAGAAGCTAAGCAGGGTCGGGCCTGGTCAGTCCTTGGATGGGAGACCACCTGACTACATGTCCAAAATACATGAGACCCAGTCTAGCCATCCTTGCTTCCAAGGAGCACTCTGGTTGCACTTTTTCTAGGTCAGATCTGTTGGTTCTTTTGGCAGTCCATGGTATATTCAATATTCATCTCCAGCACCATAATTCAACAGCATCAATTCTTCTCCTGTCTCCCTAGTTCAATGTCTAGCTTTCATAACCATATGATGCAACTGTAAATACCATGGCATGAATCAGGCGCAGTTCTGTCTTCAATGTGATTTCTTTACTTTTCAACACTTGAAAGAGGTCTTTTGCAACAGTTTTTCCCAATGCAATGTGTCTTATGATTTCTTGGCTGCTGCTTCCGTGGATGTTTATTATAGAACCAAGTAAAGCAAAATCTTGGACAACCTCAATCTTTTCTCCATTTATCATGCAGTTGCATACTGACCCACTTGCAAGGATTTTTGTTTTGTTGATATTGAGGTGCAATCTACACTGAAGGCTGTGCTCTTTGATCTTCAGTAAATGTTTCAAATCCTCTTCACTTACAGCAAGCAGAGTTGGCTCATCAGCATAAGGCAGGTTGTTGATGAGCGTTCTTCCAATCGTGATGCTGTGTTCTTTTTCATAAAGTCCAGCTTCTCAGATTATTCGCTCAGCATAGGGATTGATGGAGTATGGTGAAAGGATACAGCACTGATGCACACCTTTCATTCCTTTAAACCATAGTAGACCATACGACTATCTGACTCAAAATGGCCCACGCCAGTCCATTCTAGCTCACTGATGCCTAGGATGATGATATTTGTGTGCTCCATTTCACTTTGGACAATTTCTAATTTTCCTAGAGTCATGCTACATACATTCTACATTCCAGTTATTAACGAGTATTTACAGTTGTTCCTTCTCATTTTGAGTCGCATAAATGGAGGTCCCTTGGGCTTTACTCCATCCCCGTAGCTAAGGCCAACCCTACCGTGAGGAGGATACTCTTCCAGTTGTCTATTGAGTGCCTTCCAACCTGGGGGGGGGGGGCTCATTTTCCAGCACTATACTTGGCAGTGTTTCTCTGCTATTGGTAGGGTCTTTAATGGCTAATTGTTTCAGAAGTAGATTAGCCATGTCTTTCTCCTTAGTCCATCTTAGTCTGGAAGCTCAGCTGAAACCTGCCCACCATGGGTGGCCCTGCTGGTATCTGTAATACAAGTAGCAGAGCTTTCAGACTCACAGTAACACTCAAGCTGCCATAGCATGACAACCTGACAGACACATGGAGGTCCCTGGCCCAGGACCTACACCATTTTAATTATCCATCAGTCACAGTCCTATGATTCGTCAATGACCTCCTCCTCTGCACCCAGGCTAAAAAGGACCATCAGAAGGGCACTCAAAAATCCTTCAACTTTCTGGTATAATGTGGACATAAGGTTTCTAAGGCCAGAGCATAGCCTCATCAACAAAAAATTAAATATTTGGGGTTAATTTTAAAAGGAGAAAACTCAAGCTTTAGGGGATGACAGAATACAACCCATTCTCTCTTACTCCCTCCCCCAAACTCTAAAACAACTTTGAGGCTTTGTAGGAATGAATGGGTTTGCAGGATTTGCATTCCCAGCTACCGGGGAAAGGCCCGTCCTCTGTAGGATCGACTTCAGCCCTATCTGAACCAAATGGACCATTTATTTAATTCTTCTACCAGTGGGCCTGGGCATAGCTGTGTGAATAGACTCACGTATCTGGACTAGTGAGATCAGAGTTTTTCCTCATTTGCCAGGTGCTAGGCCCCTGGGTCCACGGCCCCATAGATAGCCAAGACAGGCCTGAGCAAGGGAGATTTTATTGAGAAGGTAGACAGAGCCTCCATATGAACATGAGGGGATCCCAACTGGGTAGCCAAGGTGGGGCTGTTGTCTAGGAGATTTTATGTCCCCTTTATTGGGCTGCCTTTATTCAGCTGCCTTTAGCAGACCGGTCCTCAGGTAGGGGGCAGCTCTATGTTGGCCCAATAGAGCCAAAGGGCAGTTATTCCTGTTGTTTCGACCTAGAGATTGATTATGGGCTGGGGTTTGGCTCCATGAGTAGAGCACTGCTCTGCACTCTGCACTGGAACCTGAGGACCCAGGTTCGATCCCCAGCACTGCAAACAGGCGAGAAGGACACAGCAGCCCACTCCCAAAGCAATCCCGAGACAATCAGCCACGGAAAACCCTATGAGGGTCTCTATGAGTTGGACCCCACTGGACAGCACCTAACAGCAACAACAACAGAGATTGATGAGTGAGGTGACCACTGACCAGGTCACGGGACTTGTTTTCTGTAGAAGAATGGGACACCATCTGTGACTGTTGACCAAGTCATTACATGTTTCCTTTGAAAAATGGGACTTAGGACAAGGAAACTCATGTGGTGTGACTGAAACAGAGGTGACCTAATTGGTTGCTTGGTGACCGCCTTGCCTCAGTTGTTCTCTGTCTCCAGGCCCCATTGCCCTGAACTTGCCTGAAACTTATTAACTCAGGACTGGCGTCATACACCTACCATAACCTCCCTATTGAATTAGCCTCTGACCTAGAACATGCATCCTCGGCCCTTGAGACCCTCCTGGACCAAGTGGGTTCCTTTGCTTTTGTGGCCCTTCAGAACCACCTGCAGCTATACCATTGCAGCATCCGATCCTGTCAGATCTCGGAAGCTAAGTAGGGTCTGGCCTGGTTAGTCCTTGGATGGGAGACCGGCCAGGAACACCAAGTGCTGCAGGCTTGGGAGAAGGACCCGGCAACCCACTCCCAAAAAATCAATCTGCCATTAAAAACCCTATGAATAGCAGAGAAGCACTGACAATAGTGTTTCACCTGTTGTATGTACGGTCGACTCATTGGCACCATTAACAACCACAGAGGAGGAATGTTGTATGTGTGCAAATGCTCAGGGTGGGAAGACACAGTAAAACAACTTAGAGCACAAGCTTCGAAACTTCATGAACAAACATCTCAGGGCTGGATGTCTTGGCCACATACACAGGGATGGCTATCTTGGGTGCTCCCTTTTATGGGACCTTTGTTGAGCATAGGATCGACTCCTCTACATGGACCCCACATTATAAATTGTCTTCTAATCCGGGCCCAGTGGCGCACGCCTGTCATCCCAGTGGCTCGGGAGGTGGAGGCAGGAGGATTGCAAGTTCGAGACCGGAGACAGTCTGCTTAACTTAGTGAGACCCTGTCTCAAAAAGTAAAAAAAACAAAACAAACAAAAAGCAATGGGCTGGGGGTGCAGCTCAGTGGCCCAGCACTTGCAAAGCATGCAGGCGTGAGGCCCTGGGTTCAACCCCCGGTACTGCAAAATAAGTAAATAAATAAATAGTCTTCTAAAAATTGTTTCTTCTCCATCAAAGAATTAGAATCCATCAAACTACAAATGGTTATGGAAACAGAGCCTCAACTAACAGAACCTATTTTCTAGGGCCCCCTGGACGGGCCCCCTGAGCAGAAGCCCTGACTGCTCTCCCTGGCTTCACCCTCTCACAGGCTGAAGAAGCCAGAGCGGTCAGCGTCCCATACTTCTCTAACAGCAGTTAGGGCCCTCTCTTCTGAAAGGGGGTTTGTGAGTAGTTAACACATTGCAGGCAGGATGGGGAAATGGGGCCTGGAGATAGGAAACCACTCAGGCAGGCTAACCGGTTAGGCTACCTGTGTTTCCAAGACACAGACCATCCATGCTTCAAAGGAAGGTAGATAGTGACCTTGTCATCAGACAGACGTGTCACCTCACCTGATCCATTAAGATCTAGGTAGAAGTAATAGAATGGGAGTCCCAACCCTCCCCTTAAGAATTTGCAATAAAAGAGCCTGGGTAACACGTTCCCACAGCTACCCAGCAGGACCCCCTTCCTCTCTCTTGTTGTGGTTTCGAGGTACAGTTGAGTCGGTATCCAACTCATAGCGACCCTGCCTACAACAGGTGAAATACTATTGTCAGTGCTTCTCTGCTGTTCATGGGGTTTTCAATGGCGGATTGAGTTTTGGGAGTGGGTTGCCGGGTCCTTCTCCAAAGCCTAAAGCACCTGGTGTTCCCAGGCGGTCTCCCATTCAAGTACGAACCAGCAGGTCTGACCCTGCTTAGCTTCAGAGATCTGACGGGATCGGGATCGGGATCGGGATCGGGATCGGGATCGGATGCCACAGGGCCAAGGCGCAGACTCCTCTCTCTTAGTGAAGGTTTTTGTCTATCCTTAAAAAAAAAAAAAAATCTCCTTTGCTCTTGCTTGCCTTTGCTATCTGCACATTTATTCCTGGGTCTGTGGGTCCAGAAGCCTGGCACTCAGCATCTGAGAAGAAACTCTAGTCTCACCAGGACTAAAAAAGAAACAAAGAAAACGAAAAAGAAAAGAAGAAAAATCTCAGAGGAGCACAGGATTACAGAGGAGAAAGTAAGTTTAAACTCAAAGGTCTCATGCATTTTGACCCTAAGCATGGCTTTTCGGTATTTTGACATTTTAATTTGAAATATCTCTGGTAATAATGTCTCTGCAGGCCGTCACTGGCAGGGAGAGCTGCAGCCCAACTCCCACCGCCTCAGTCTCAGGAGTTCCCCTTTCCCCGGACCTCCATTCAGGTGAAAGCCGGGTTCTTGGCTCGGCTGCAAAAACGAATCTTAAGATGAGTCAGTAGTGGAGTGAAGCAGTTTGAAGTTTATTAGGTAAAGGGTAAGAGAGAGTGCACGCTTCAGAGCCAGAGGGCCCATGTCGAGAGGAAGGTGCGCCTGGGTGACTACACAAGGAGTGTATGGATGATTTGGGGCCTTTGAAGTTCCATTGCTCAGTGGGGTCCCAGCAGGTGTCTGGTAGAGATTTCCGGACTGCAAAAGGAGCATTGTTAAAATGTATACATTGGGTCAGTCTAGGCGCTTCCTACTATATGCAGGCAGAAGGAAATTACCTAGGTCTGTTAGCTTTAATCGTAGTCCATAATCTGGTTTGAGATTCTCAGGGAAGCATTGGGTCCTGTAGTTCTTACAGCAGCCTCTCCTGGTCCAGTTGGAATTCTCGAGCTGGTGCACTCAGCCCAGAGCCCAGGCTGAAAAACTCCTTTCCTTCCCATGTTCTCCCAAATTCCCCCGTTTTCTATTTTGTCTCACGCAAAATAGCTTTCTTGGCAGCGGTGTCGACATTCTTGACTCCCAGCCAGCAAGGTTGAAGCCAGATCCCGGAGTGAGGGTTCTTTTTGCTTCCCACGTCCACTTAAATCTTCCTGTGCATTGTTGGGGAAGAAGACAATAAACCAAAAATAAGTAAATAAGACATAAAATCAGTTCGAAGAACCGAGACACCGAGAGGAGGGAGGAGATGGGGCGTGCTGGGGGAGTGGCTGCCGTACTTAACAGGATCATCGCGCAGCAGCCTTGGCGGCAGCAGGCACCTGCAGAGCCAAGGAGTGTAGGCGACCACCCACAAGTTCACTGACAGCCGAAGAATGTTTTTAAACTTCAAGTACTTCAAGTAGACTCCATGATTTTCCGAGAGACGTTGCCATTAGGAGAAGCGGGGAAGACCTTCAAATGAATTAGCCGCTCCTATTCTAATATTTACAGTACGCATAGCCGCGGGCGCCGCCGAGTGGAAGGGGCGCCGGCTCCGCCCCCTCGGCCTGCGCATGCGCTCGGAAAGAAATAAGAGGTCCAGACGGCGCGCAGCCGGCGTCCCCGCAGGGGTGGGGCGGGTAGCGGTTGGATGGCGTGGGGAGGAGCGTGGCGGACAGCGGCGCTGGGCTTGGCCTTGCGGCTCCTGCTCGGCCTCGGGCTGGGCCTGGAGGCCGCCCCGACTCGGACCACAGCGCAAGCCCCAGGTGAGCTGAGCCCCGGGGCCGCGCCGGGGGCTTCGCCCCGCCCCCGTGCGCTGGGAGCGCCTCGCCATTGGCTGAGCCGCCTGTCCGTATCCTGCGAGCCCCCTTCTGCACGTGGTGTTGGGCTTCGCCGCGTGCGGGTAGGGGGCACCAGTGCTGTGGAGCCCGAGTGGGACTGCCTTCGCCGGCCTGTGGCAGCCCTGCGCGCCGCCTCCCCCGCCCCCTAACCTGCCCTGATTTCTCCTGTCCCCTTGGTCACCTCCAAGCCGCCCTCCACGCACAGATCGAACTTCTGGCCACGCGGGGCCGGTCCCCTCCGACTCTGGCTTCCAGCCTGAGACCTTGTGGCCGCGCTCGGAGCAGCCATCGCTGGAATTCCCACTGTCTCCTTGCTTTCCTGCCTTAGGGAGTGAAAGGTCTTTCTCACCCAGCCATGCCAAGCCCCTGAGTGCAGTTCATTTATGACCCCAGTTTCCCAAGTTGAATACACCTTTGCGGGCACGGTAGCCCTGGCCCAGGTGGTGTTGGGGGCTCAGACATAATTGGAGTGGCCTTCCTGTGCCTACAGGCACCCCGATTTTCAGCTGGGAGCTCCCGTTCACCTCCCGCAATTTGTGTTCCTCTCTTTTCTGTTTTTTTTGGGACTCACCCCACAGTCTCTGATTCTTTTATTTATTATTATTATTATTATTTTTTTTTTTTTTTGGCGGTACAGGGGGTTGAACCCAGGGCCTCGCGCCTGCATGCTCTGCAAGTGCTGGACCACTGAGCTGCACCTCCAGTCCAGGTTTTTTACTTTTTTTTTTTTTGAGACAGGGTGTCGCTAAATTATGCAGACTATCTCTGGTCTCGAACTTGCAATGTTCCTACTACCGCCTCCTAAACCGCTGGGATTATAGGCGTGTGCCACCGTGCCCGGCTTTTGATTTTTTTTTTTTTTAATTGAGACAACATCTTGTTGTGTAGCC
>VMDO01003221.1:17118-66491 GCA_007922755.1 Pedetes capensis
TTTTTTTTTTTTTTTTTTTTTTTTTTTTTTTTTTTTTTTTTTTTTACTTTTTTTGAGACAGGGTCTCGCTAAGCTACGCAGACTGCCTCTGGTCTCAAACTTGCAATCATCCCGCCTCCGCCTCCAGAGCCGCTGGGATTACAGGCGTGCGCCGCCACGCCCGGCCCAAGAGGTTGGGTTGATTTTAAGCAGAGCACAGAGCTCTTTCCTCACAGGCGACTCCTTTTCTCAGGATGCCCAGGTAGGGACTCCGTGGTATGACTGGTTTTCCATGTTTTGTGAGGTGCTGCCCTGGGCAGGGGCATGAGATGCTGCCCTGATCTCCACTGAGCCTCCAGTTTGTGGGAGGACAGGCTGGTTTTTTGTTTGTTTGTTTGTTTGTTTGTTTGAAACAGGGTCCTCCCTCGGTAGCCCAGGCTGGCCTTGAGTCTGCCATTGTTCCTGCCTCAGCCTGCTTCGTGCACGGATTACAGGTGCACACCACCACGCTCGGCTTCTGTACTGGTTTAAGGCAGGGCTTTATGGGTACCTAGGGACACCTGTTACAGAAGAGGAAATGTTACCTGTAACAGAAAAGGGAGGCTGGGAGGAGAAATCACTGGCCACTTCAACCCCTCTCTGCCCCACGACCCCGTGCGGCAGGGTTTGCCTTGCTCTGCTGCCCACTCTGCAGAGGAACACACACTCTAGAAGACCAGAGATGGGAGGTCAGAGATGTCAGGGCTGTGGGTTGCTAGGTCTGGGGAGGAAGCCACGTCTGGAGATCTGCCAGACCCCTGTGGGCAGGGAAGGAAGTCGGCTCTGGGTTGTCCCGAAGTTGTCTGCGCTCAGCAGAGCTCAGGGACTATGTGGTCTGCAGGTCCAGTTAGGTGTGGAGGCCTGGGTAGAAGCTGGCTGTGGGGAGCGTTGGAGCTAGAGGCTCAGGCCCTGTGTATGAAGGGAGGAAGGTGAAGCCAGGGTGTTTTTGTTCCCCCCTTTGATGCACTCAGGAGGAATCCCTAAAGCCCACCCCCGCTCTGTCCCTCAGACCCCTCCCTGGTAGCCCAGGTTCCAGGCCCCTCTGTGCCCCTCCAGATCAGCAAACTGCCCCAGCCTCCCCGTTCAGAGTCCAGGAAGGCTCATATCTCATCTGGACCCAGCTTGGACCCGCATTTGACCTGTTATCCACATACTGCTGGGCTCTGGCCTGGCTGGGTCATGAGGTCACAGCCCTGACCTCCACCAGGTTGGACACTCGGGCAGACAGACGAGTTTAAGGACCATTGTGTGTGGGGGGGTGGCAGAGCTCTGTGTTCTCTGAAAGGGGAATGAGGTCCCTCCAGGGAAGGAAGCTGAGATCTGAAGGCTGTGGAAGAAATCACAGGCGCAGAGTAGAAGGAGGGATGGGCCTTCTGGGTTTTGCGTGGTACAAGCAAAGGTCTGGTGGTAGAAATGAACCAGGCTACTTAGGTGAGGCTGAAGGAGGCTCAAGGAGGCCAGAATAAGGGGAGCTTAGTGAAGAGGAAGAATGTGAGAGGAGGTAGGATTTGGTTGCAAGAGGGCCTGGGATCCAGAGGAGGGTGGGAGAGGAATTGATGTGACTCTGAGAGGTCTCTAATGTCCTGTCTAGGACAGCAGGGCCTGGGGGTCCAGTGAGGATCTGATGGTGACACATTCAGATCATGGAGAATGGTTAGATCTAAGAATAATTCAGGAGGTAGGACAGTAGGTCTCTACCCAGGGCCTTAGTTTCCCCTTTACTAAGCAAGTGGGATAGAATATTCCCCACTGACCTTATTTCTTCTTTTTTGCAGTACTCGTGCGTTGAGCCCAGGGCCTTGCATGTATGTGGCAAGTGCTGTACCACTGCATTGCATCCTCAGCCCATTTTAAATTTTGTATCTTTAGTCAGGGTCTCTCTAAATTGCACAGTCAGCCTCTGGCCTCGAACTCGCGATCCTCCTGCCTCCGCCTCCCAGGTCGCGTGTGTCCTCACGCCCAGCTTCCCCAACGACCTTGACCATGATCCTGCTGGAGAGCATGTTAGGGAATGGCCTCTCCCTCAGTCTATTTAACCATAGAGTTTGGAGGTCTCCAGAGCATCTGGTTATTTGGAGCCTGGTATAAGGACTCCTATGGGAGAAGGACTTGGCAATCCGCTCCCGAGGCAATCCCGAAACAATTGGTCATTGAAAACTCTATGAGGGTCTCTATGAGTCAGAGACGACTCCACAGCACCTAACAACAACAACATAAAGACTCTTAGCAGGGCATCATGGCGCACTCCTGTAATCCCAGCCCTTGGGAGGCTGAGGCAGGAGGATCTTTAGGTCCAGGGCAGTGTGGGCCATGCAAGACCTGGCCTCAGCCTTGCGAGATCTTGTCTAAAGGAGAAGAGGAGCTGGGCATGGTGGCCAGCCCTGTGATCCCAGCACTCAGGAGGCTGAAGAGGGAGGATTGTGAGTTTGAGGCTTGCCCTGGCTACATAGTGAATTCAAGACCATGCAATGTAATGAGATGCTTGTTTCAAAATAAAAAAATTTAAAAAAGTTCTGAGGATGTAGCCCAGTGGTAGAATGCTTGCCTAGTGGAAAGCCTTGGGTTCAATCTCCCAGTACTGCCAAGAAAAGAAAAGGGAGGGAAAAAAAAAAAAAGATTGCAGGGCGAGGCCTGGCTTTGAAGGCTAGCTCTGCCACTGGATCTGTAGCTGCCTCCAAAAGAGCTCTTGGTAGCCGGGCTCAGTGGCGCACGCCTGTAATCCCAGTGTCTCGGGAGGCAGAGACGGGAGGATGGCAAGTACGAGACCAGAAGCAATCTGTGTAATTTAGGGAGACGCTATCTCAAAAAGTAAAAAATGGGCTGGGGGTGCAGCTCAGTGGTCTAGCACTTGCAAAGCATGCAAGCCTGAGGCCCTGGGTTCAACCCCCAGTACTGGAGAAAAGCAAAACAAACAAAAACCAAAAGGGCTCCTGGTGAGGCTGGGAACTTCGAGGCTCCAAACCCCACAAATAGAGCACCCAGCCAAAGGCAGTGCCAAGCGTAGTTCCGCCACCAGAGGACCTGGCTTGTGTGTCCCCCCCCCCCCCCCCCCCCCCCCGTGGTTGCCTTCTGTGACCACAGCTCTTTTGGAGGAGGATCCAGACTTGCCCTTGTCCTCCTGCAGGCTCCAGCGCTGGCTCCTGCCCACCCGCCAACTTCCAGTGCCGGTCCAATGGCTACTGCGTGCCCCTCACCTGGCGCTGCGATGGCGACCAGGATTGCACAGATGGCAGCGACGAGGAGGAGTGCAGTGAGTGGCCACGCCCAGTGGGCGGTGCTTTAGGGGGCGTGGCTGCAGGTGGGAGGTTGGGCTTTCAGCCTGGTGTAGTGGGGTGGGGCTTGGAAAGAGCAGAGTTTGGGGTACAGTGATGGGCGGGGCTCGCAAAGCAGGGTAAAGTGGATTCTGTGGGTCTTGAACGTGAGAGCCGAGGTCTAAGGTGGGCTTAGAAGTAGAGCAAGTGGAGCTAGGGGGCGGAGCTTGCGTGGTAGATGGAGCTAGTAGGAGCAGGGGCGGGGCCTTTGTGTCTCGGGGGCGGGGTTTAGGGGAACCTGGCTGGTGTACCTCTCGCTTTCTTGGATCCGCGTGTGGCACAGGCCTGACCCACCTCGTGCCCCAGGGATCGAGCCATGTACGCAGCCTGGGCGGTGCTTACTGCCCCCCGGCCCTGCCCTCCCTTGCTCCTGTGACAACATCAGCGACTGCCCTGGTGGCCCGGACAAGAACCTTCCTGGCTGTGGCCACCGCCATCCCTGCCCGGCAGGCCAGCTCCAGTGCAGGCTGGAGGACGCCTGCATCCCACACACCTGGCGCTGCGACGGCCACCCAGACTGCGCCGACGCCAGTGACGAGCTTGGCTGCGGTATGGGCTCCCTGGAACGTTGGCGTCCCTTGGCTGTGGTGGCGAGGGCCAGGGGTTCCTCCAGGACTTGCGCCACCTGCTGGTGTGACTAGGCTGGGGGCGGGGGCAGAGCACTTTCCCACGTCTGCATCCGTTTGGGGGACACCAAGACGTCATGAGGCATGTGGGTTCCCACCAGCTCCATCCAGTCTTGGGGCTACATGAGCCCCAAAGACTCCCCTGCACCCCTGGGACCCTTGGGTGTCCCCTCACCCGCTGGGGGCCCCCTCTTCACCTACTGAGAACCTGGGTGTATTACAGAAACCAGCATGGAAACCAATGAGACCTTGCAGGGAGGCAGCGTCTCGACTGTGGGGACGCCTGTGACCCTGCAGAGTGTTCCGTCTGTCAGGAATGCCACAGCCTCCTCGGCCCTGGACCCGGCCGGAAACCCCAGTACCTACTGGGTGATTGCAGCTGCCGGTAAGGCTGCTCTCACGGTCTAGGGGCTGGGAGTGACTGCTTCTGGGCTTAGGGGTTGTGGCAGCTCCTGCTTCCCCCTGTTCCAACTCCTCTGTCCTTCTGTCTGTCCCTCACAGGGGTGCTGAGCGCCAGCCTGCTGGCCGCTTCCCTCCTCGTGCTGTTCCGGCTCCGGGCCCGGGGATACTTGGCCCCGCGAGGGCTGCTGGTGGCCGTGAAGGAGTCCGTGGTGCTGTCAGAAAGGAAGACGTCGGTGTTGTGAGGACAACGGTCCACTTTGTTACCTGGCCCTGAGTGCAGCCGGACCAAAGAGGGGAACCTTAGAGACCACGCACGTGCAGGCAGCTGCTGGCACCGCGGCCCTCGGAGTCACTTCGGGCCACGAGCCCGCACTCTGGCGGACATGGCCCTGGAGGCCAGGGACCCTCAGGCACTGCCCTTGGACTCGGGGAGCTGGGACAGAGAACACCCCACAGCCAGAAGCAAGGGGCTGGCCCTTGGCTGCTCCCCAGTGGTGGGATGGCCCCGTGCCTCGACACTCCTGCTGCCCCCGCCAGAGGGCGACCATTAAAGTCCGTTCACATCGTTTGCCTACCCCTGGGCCTCTGTCTCCCTAGGCCTGAGCAGCCTAGAGGCTCTGCTGTACCCGCTGCCCCCCAAGGTGGAGCACTCATCTCTGAGAATGTGAGAATCAGGGACCCCCCATCCTGGGTACCACCTCTGCCACTCTGCCTCTTGCTTCGTGGGTGAAATGGGACCGGTTGAGCTTCATGGAAGAAGACCAGAACTCAGGCAGCGCCCCTGCCTCCCCGCATTGGGGGTGTCCCATCCATCATAGCCATCTCCTCTGTAGGAAGGAAGCTGGGCATCCTGGGTTGGTTTCAGCTCCACCCCATTTTTAAATGTTTCTGGGAGCAGTCCAGTTGGGTGCGACTCACAGTGGTTCTGTGTACAACAGAACAAAGCACTATCCAATGCTATGCCACGCACACGATCTTTTTAGGCTTGAGCCCCGTGTTGCAGTCACTGTGTCTGTTCTCATTCTGAGTTGTCCCACATGAGCAAAAGAAGGTCCCAGCGGCTTTACTCCATTCCTGTCATTAAGGCCACTTCTGCTTTGAGGAGGCAACTCTTCCCCAGTCGTCTCTTGAATGCCTTCCAGCCTGAGGGGCTCATTTTCCTGCACTATATCTGACAGTGCTTCTCTGCTATTCATAAGGGTTTCAATGGCTGATTGTTTCAGGACTGGGCTGCCAGAGTCCTTCTCCTAGTCTGTCTTAGTCTGGAAGCTCAGCTGAAACCTGTCCACCGTGGGTGGCCCTGCTGGTATCTGAAATACCGGTGGCACAGCTTTCAGCATCCCAGCAACACGCAAGCCCCCACAGCATGATTAGCTGACAGACACGTGGGGGTTTTAAATATAGGTTTTATTATAAGCAGTTCAAGAAACAACCTGCCATTGAAAAGACGCTTTATCACTCACAGGTTCTCCCAAGGGGCCCATGGAGATTGGGGGGTGTGAGGGTATCAGTCAGGAGGCAGAGAGAACAGGGGACGCCATGAATAAAATCTTTCGCGGAGGTTTTTCTGCAGGAAGGAAAGGGCGAGGCAGGGTAAACTGGCTCCGATGGTTACTCCAAGTCATCTTGGCAGCCCTGTGTGTAGGGGCTGTTCTGGACCTTGGGGCAGGGCCAACGGTTAGTGTCCCACGGGGTGAGAGCCTCATAAAAGGTGGTTGATGTGCCTGTGAAAGGCCGGCTCCTGCAGGCTGGGGAGTGGTGCTGGGGAGTCCGGAGCTAGTCGGTTAGTCTCACCATAAGAAAGCCCAGTCAACACACATCCTGAGCGCTGCGCGCCTTTCCCAAACCCCTGAATGGCACCCCCAGCGGCGGCGAGAGGTGCAGCCTCGCTTTCCCGCCTAGTCACAGCACTGTGACCCCCCTCTGGGACCTCCACTGAGATGCAGCCAGGCCCTTGGCTGCATTGCAGAAAAAGAATTTGGGGGAGGAGTCAGAGTGAGACAAAATTTATTGAGCAGAGATGAGGTAGCACAGACTTGAGGACGGAGCATGCGAGTTCACAGAGAAAGATGGACCCAGCGGTCCCTGTTGTTGTTAGGTGCTATCAAGCCGGTATCCGGCTCATAGGGACTCTCATAGGGTTTTCAATGGCTGACTGTTGCGGGATTGCCTTGGGAGTGGATTGCCAGGCCCTTCTCCCATTTTTGCGGTGCTGGGAATTGAACTTGGGACCTCAGAGACTGCAGCGCAGCGCTCTATCAACTGAGCTAAACCCCAGCCCTCCCAGCAGTCCCTACAATGAATATATACATGATCTGGTCACTTTCTTTTTTTGTTTTCGGTACTGGTGGACTGAATGCGGGCATCCTTTGCAAGTGCACCCTGAGCTGCACCTCCTGCCTCTTTTTAAAAAGTTTCATCTTGAGACAGGGCCTTGCTAAGTTATGCAGGCTGCCTTTGGCCTCAAACTCCCAATCCTCCTGCCTGTGTGTCTTTGGAATGACAGGTGTGAGCCACCAAGCCGGGCTTCGGTTGGTGACTTTTGAAATGGCATTGCTCAAGGTGCCTGGGGAGCTGTACTGTACAGATTTACAGGTAGGAAGGGCATGCCGGTAAAAGAAGGGCTCCACCTGCCTCCCCGGCTACGTAGACCAGGTTGGCCTCCAACGCTCGCCAGTCCTGTCTCTACTTCCCAAGTGCTGTGATTATAGGTACGCACCGTCATGCCTGGCTTGAGGAAATTCTTATACTTCTTATTGTTACGGGCCACGGAGTTGAGTCTGACTCATGGACACCTGATGTACAACAGAATGAAATGCTCCCTGACACTGTGCCATGCCCGGCACTATGGTCAGTGCTTCTCTGCTATTCATAGGGTTTTCAGTGCCGGGAAGGGGTGGGCTGGGAGCTGGTGTGGGATGGCAGGCATAGCCCAGACGGCTATGCCTGTGTGTTCTCAACAATGCTCTCTGTCCCCCTCCTGTTGTGGAGGAAAATTCACATAATCTAAGATTAACCATTAACCATTTTGAAATCCACACCGCAACAGCAATTGGCGCATGCGCAGTGCGGCGCAACCGCTGCCTCTGTCTAGTTCCAAGAGATTTCCACCCATCACCCCAAGAGGAAACGGGGTCTGCGTGCACAGCTCCTCCCCCCTCCCCCCCAGCTCCCTGCAGCCACAAGTTGCTTTCTGTCTGTGTGGCTGTGTCTGCTCTGGATGTTGCAAAGCAAAGGAATTTGGCCACACGTCCTTCTTTCCGGTCACTGAGCACCACGCTGTCCAGGTTCCTCTGAGCTGGAACACAGGTCAGCTGCACAGCCTCGTGGCCGCGGCCACACAGGACCCCATTGTGCGGGTTAATCAGGTCCGGTGTGCTAATTCTGCAGTTGCTGACAGTTTCTTTCTTTCTTTTCTTTTTCTTTCTTCTCTTTCTCCTTTCTTTTTCTTTCTTTCTTTTTTCTTCCCTTCTTTCTTTCTTTCTTTCTTTCTTTCTTTCTTTCTTTTTCTTTCCTTTTCCTCCCTCCCTTCCTTTCCTTTCCTTTCCTTTCCCTCCCTCCCTCCCTTCCTTCCTTCCCTCCCTCCCTCCTTTCCTTCTGTCCCTTCCCTCCCTCTTTCTTTCTCTTTCTCACTCTCTATATATTTTATTTTGAGTCAGGTCTCTCTAACATATGCAGGCTGGCTCTAGCCTCGAACACTTTTTTTTTTTTTTTTTTTTTTTTTGAGACAGGGTCCCGCTAAGTTACGGAGACTGCCTCTGGTCTCGAACTCTTGATCCTCCTGCCGATGCCTCCAAGTCACTGGGACGATAGGTGTGCCTGGCTAGGGGAAGAAAGAACTTAAGGTGCACAAACTCAAGATCCCGTAGTACCTGGGCTGGAATTTGAGCCTGAGTGATTTGTCCACTCAGGGCACTCGGGACTCCTGTGCCCAGCTGTCCCCTCATCCCTGTGAGGCTGAGTGGTGCCCCAAAACCCCACATCTTAGCAGTGCTCGAGTGGAGACTGGGTGGTCGGTCCCTCCCTCCCTCACTGGGGTGGGGTGAGGCCTTGGTGAAGGCCACGTGAGAGTGTGGCAGAGCCCGGCTGTCCACTGCAGGTGTCTGGAGTTTGTGTTGGGCTGGCGCCGACACCTCCCCACCTGGGTTGGGGGAGCTGGCTTGTGGGGAGGGCATTGCTCAGCCTGGCTGGGGGGAACCCACGGCCTGGCTCCTCAGCCTCCAGCTTCTGGCGGCTCTGACCCCCATCAGTCCCCATTGTCACCTTGGTTTTCTTAGTTCCTCATCCTCCATCACCAGGGCTGCCCCTGTGTTCCCTGTTACCATCATCACTGTTGTCACCTCCTGGAGTCGCGCCCCTGCCTCAGCCACACTCTCCCCCTAATCTGTATCATGACTCCTTCCAGAATAGGTAAAAATCTACGTTGTCGTCCTTAGATGCTGTCTAGTCAGGTCCGACTCACAGCAACCCTAAGTATAGCAGGACAAAGCACTATCCGAACTGTGCTGTGCACATGATCTTTTTATGTTTGAGCCATTGTTGCAGCCACTATGGTTCTTTTCATTTTGAGTCGTGTCATCTCAGCAAAAGGAGGTCCCAGGAGCTTTACTCCACTCCCGTCCTTAAGAGTGACTCTTCTTTAGGAGGCAGCTCTTCCTCAGTTGGCTTTTTTGTTTGTTTGTTTGTTTGTTTGTTTGGGTACAGGAGAGTTGTACACAAAGCCATACACATGCTTTTTTTGCAAGCACTCAACCCCTGAACCTTATCTGCAGCCCCCTAGTCATCTTTGAATGCCCAGGCTGGGGGGCTCATTTCTCAGCACTGTATCTGACAGTGCTTCTCTGCTGTCCATAGGGTTTTCAATGGCTGATTGTTTCAGGGGTGGGCTGCTGGGTCCTTCTCCCTAGTCTCTCTTAGTTTGGAAGCTCAGCTGAAACCTGTCACCATGAGTGGCCCTGCTGGTATCTGAAATACTAGTGGCATCACTTTCAGCAACACAAAAGCCTGCACAGCACGACAAACTGACAGACACATGAGGGAGGTCAGTCTATAGGGACAGGAAATAGGCACATGTGGATTTCTGTGTTGAAGTCCTAAACCCCTGCAACTGATTGCATTTGGAGATCCAGGCAGAGGGAGCTTTTTGCACCTGTTATTAAAGGCCCCTTAGTGTAAATAGTCAACGTGCAGAATGGCATATTTGGGGTGGCTTTTTTAGGGGGGTGTTTTTGAGACAGTTTTCTCCATATAGTTTCCTCTGTAGCCAAGGCTGGCCTCCAACTCGGGTTCCTGACAGCACCGCCCTTGGTTTGTTTGTCTGTTGCTTATTTATTTTTTGCGGTACTGGGGGTTGAACCCAGGGCCTTGTGCCTACATGTTTTGCAAGTGCTGGACCACTGAGCTGTGCCCCCAGCCCTTTTTTTTTTTTTCCACTTTTTGAGACAGGGTCTCGCTAAATTACACAGACTGCCTCTGGCCTGGAACTTGCGATCCTCCCGCCTCCGCCTCCTGAGCCAGCCGCTGGGATTACAGTTGTGCGCCACCACGCCCGGCCCACCCTTGGTTTATAAATGATGTCTTTTCAAATTGATTATTGCTAAGTACTGAAAATAAAATTGAATGCCTATCAGATAGTGATTTATAGACTTTTTGTATATAGATCTTGGGCTCTGGATTCAGGAAACTTCCTAAACTTTTATTGATTTCAACAATTTATCTATAGACCCCTCTGCTTTTTTGCCTGTGGGTTTGGGACTGAACCCAGGGCTTCATGTATGCTAAGCACGCACTCCACCACTGATCTACACACACCCCGGTCCCTTGTTTTTTTTTTTTTTTTTTTTTTTGTGGCACTTGGGGCTTTAATCCAGGGTATCACTCATGCTTTTGCAAGTGCTATACTGCGCCCCCAGCCAATTTTTAATTTTTATTTTGAGACAGGGTCTCACTAAGTTACACAGGCTGCCTCTGGCCTCGAACCTGCGATCCTCCTGCCTCCGCCTCCTGAATCACTGGGATTACACACATGAGATACTGCGTCTGGCTCCTCCTGGGCTTTTGATGCAGACATAATGCCATAAGCAAATAATGGACAGTTTCATTATTTTACTTTCTAATCTTTATAAATTTTGTATCTTTTTATGGTCTTGCGGTGTTATTTAGGACCCTCAGCCCAATTTTGAATGAGTGGCTATAGCAGGGATCTTTGTCTTATTTCTGCCCTTAAATGTTATGTGTTCAACAATTAAATATGACATTCAGTGGAACATGTGTGTGTGGATGTGGATGTGTGTGTGTGTCTGTTTGTGTGTATGTGTATGCGTGCATGCTAGGCAAGTGCTCTGCCCTAAAGATGACATTTGACATGAAATAGGACATTCGATATGTAATGCATAATGTTTAATGTTTTCCTTTTTTTTTTTTTTTTTTGTGGTACTGGGGGTTGAACCCAGGGCTTCACGCTTGCATACTCTGCAAGTGCTGGACCACTGAGCTGCACCCTCAGCCCATTTTTTTTACTTCTTTGAGACACGGTCTCACTAAATTACGCAGACTGCCTCTGGTCTCAAACTTGCGATCCTCCTGCCTCCACCTCCCAAACCACTGGGATTACAGGCGTGCACCACCGCGCCTGGCTTAATGTTTTGCTTTTTGTAGATAGCACTGAGGTGGAAGAAGTTTTATTCTATTTCTAGTTTAAGAATAATTTTTTGGGGGCCGGGCGTGGTGGCGCACGCCTGTAATCCCAGCGGCTCGGGAGGCGGAGGCGGGAGGATCGCAAGTTCGAGACCAGAGGCAGTCTGCGTAATTTAGCGAGACCCTGTCTCAAAAAGTAAAAAAAAATGGGCTGAGGTGCAGCTCAGTGGCCCAGCACTTGCAGAGCATGCAGGCGCGAGGCCCTGGGTTCAACCCCCAGTACTGCAAAAAAAAAAAAAAAAAAAAAAAAAGAATAATTTTTTCCATTAGTGAATGTTGACTTATTTTTCTTTCCTGTCCCAGGGGTCTCACCCCAGAGCCTTGTGCATACTTTGTAAGTCTTCTACCTGTGAGGTGCACTCTGGCTGCCCCCCCCCTTTTTTTTTTCTTTTGTTTTTTGCTGTACTGGGGGTTGAATCCAGGGCCTCGCTCTTGAATGCTTTGCAAGTGCTGGACCACTGAGCTGCGCCCTCAGCCCACTTTTTTTTTTTTTTTTTTTTTTTTTTACTTTTTGAGACAGGGTCTCGCTAAGTTACGCAGACTGCCTTTGGTCTCAAACTTATGATCCTCCTGCCTCCGCCCCCAGAGCTGCTGGGATTATAGGCGTGCACCACCACGCCTGGCTCCTGGCCCCTTTTTAAATGTTTTTATCTTGAGACAGAGCCTTGCTAATTTATGCAGGCTGCCTCTGGCCTGGAACTTGCAATCCTCCTCACTCTGTAGCTCAGGCTGGCCTTGCACACAATGCTCCTGTCTCAGCCAACCTAGTGCTGGGATTACAGGCCTGGCGGTTACCCACCTCTCTTGCCTTGGTTGTCCTTTTCTTATTGAGCTGTAGAAAAATTAGAAAGGCTAGTGTATTCCTAATGCATTTGCTACATTAGTATCTAGATGCATCTTTAGAGATAAAGGGAAATGGCATTGGTTTTTTTTTTTTTTTTTTTTTTGCTTGTTGGCAAATCCCCATCGACAGGTCCACATCCCCGCATATCACCAACAGGGGGCGCTGTGACCTCTCATTTTTGCCAAGCACAGGGAGAATTTTGTTAGGTTCCTTCCAGTGGGTCTGATAAGGGTTTCCATGGCGGATTGTTTTGGGATTGCATTGCCACATCCTTCTAGCATTTTTGTGGTGCTGGGGATGGAGCCCGGGTCCTCGGAGAGTGCAGAGCAGAGCTCTAACGACTGAGCTACACCTCCAGCCCACAGGTAGAATGGTGTCTCTTAAATTTCAAATGCCTGGAACCAGAAGTGTCTTAGATTCTTTTCAGTTTGTGGGGTACTTGCACATACGAGCTATCTTGGGGCTGAGACCTGACTCTAAACACGAAATTCACGTATGTTTCCAATACACTTTATACACACTGCCTGCAAGTCATTTTATACAATCCTTTTTAGTGCACCTGCATTTTGACATGTGGCCCATTCCACGAAGTCAGGTGTGGAATTTCCCACATGTGGCATCACATCTTGGCTCGAAAAGTTACAGATTTGGGGGCATTTTGGATTTTTGAATGAAGGACGCTCAACATGTTTCCTTTGCCAGCATTTCGCCATCATTTCAATGTCCTTTTCTTATGTGGCGGGAAGCTGAACATCTTTTGGTCACCTGCCACTTCCCCTGTGGCCCACCCATCCATTCCTCTTCCCTCTCTCACAATCTGCTTTTCTTTTTCAATGCTTTACTATTGCCTTTTTAACATTTTTTTTTTTTTGGTGGTGTTGTTTCACGGGGTTTAAACCCAGGGACTCGAAAGTTCTCTACTGCTAGGCAGCACCCCCAGCCCGTATTTTACTTTCTATCTTGAGTCAGTGTCTTGCTGCATTCCGCAGGCTGCCTCTGGCCTCAGACTCGCGATCCTCCTTCCTCAGCCTCCGGAGCTGCTGGGATTACAGGCGTGCACCCCTGTGCCTGGAGCCCGTCTCCCTCTTTTCCTACCTGCTTTCCCTTCCCCTGGCTATCTGTATATCTGCTTTTTCTCCTATCTGTTCTTCCTTCTCTTGTCATCCCGGCTCTTCTCTCCTGTGTCTCTTAGCAAATCTTGTTACTGCCCATCTCCCCACCCTCATCCCTCTCATCAGGGATGAAGGGGGCCTCATTTTCTCTTCCACCTGTCCTTGTTGCTGCGAAGCATGAAGGTGAGGATGGGTGCGCTGTCTCATGGTCCCCCTGCCCTGCTCCATCTTCTCTTAGCTGTTTTTCTTAGATCTCATCTTTTTTTTTTTTTTCCTTTCCTTTTCTGTTTCTCTCTTGGGCCACCTGTTCTCCGTCTCTAATGCATTTCTTCCCTCAAGTCCCCCCACGAGGCTCCCCTTTGTCCCCTGCCACCTCTAGCTTCTCTCTCCTCCATGACACTCGTCTCTCCTTGGGGGTGGCATGGTCTGGCCATATGCGGATCCTGCGGCTGTGACTTCAGGGGTCTCCCAGACTCTGCTGTGGAGGGGGACCCCTTTTCTGTGGCGCTCCCAACAAGATGCTGATCTTCCCAAGGGAAGCCTGTGGGAATCCCCACCCCCACTCCTCTCCCCAGGGAGTGTCCAGGGGACCCCAAGGGGGAGCTTCCAGGACTTTGAGCAGAGGCTACAGGGACAGGTACAGGCCTCCCCTCCACCCTCCAGCTTGGCTGCTGACTGCTGTGTGACTTTCGGCAGAGGGCTTGCCCTCTCTGAGCTTAGTCCCCTCTTGCCTGTAAGCCAGGTCTGTAAGCTGCTCTTTGAGGGCTGCCCCAGTGTGGAAGGCGGGGACCTGTCTGAGCTGCTGGTGGATCAGGACTTCACCTGGAGGCAGCTGAGGTCTCCACGCCCTGTTGCTGTCTGACACCCCTGAATGGTTTCACGTCCTGGGGTGGCAGCAAGTGCCTGGTCGGTCAGTTGAATATGTCATCGGACACACCCTGGCTACCTTGGGGTCTTTGGGGAAGGACCCAAGTTGTCAGAGAACTGATTGAACCCAGGGCCTCATGTGTGCTAGGGAAGCGCTCTACCACTGAGCTGCACCTCCGGCCCCTCTTGTTGTTGTTGTTAGGTGCCGTGGAGTCAGTATCCAATCCATAGCGACCCTCATAGGGTTTTCAATGGCTGACTGTTTCGGGATCGCCTTGGGAGTGGATTGCCAGGTCCTTCTCCCATTTTTGCGATGCTGGGAATTGAACTCGGGACCTCAGAGACTGCAGTGCAGCGCTCTACTAAATGAGCTAAATCCTAGCCCTCCGGCCCCTCTGTTCAAGTTTTATTGGTCCTCTGAGCCAAGGTTCCCCCAGCTTCCAGGCTGCAGCCTGGAGGTGGCTCTGGCGGCTGCCATGTCTCACAGACGTCCCCTGGCTCTGTCCAGTTGCTCAGAGGTGGGCAAAAGGGGCTGGAGACAGATCATCAGCCCGCCCGCCCGCCCACACGCAGGCCGGGCCCTCTCTGTCTCCGCAGAGCTGGTCAGAAGGTCGCCGGTCCAGCTGCCCACAAACATCCGAGGCGCTGGGGCGGCCCCTCACGGCCAGTCTGCGACGCGCTATGTGGCCAGGACGTGCCCGTTGGCCAGCCGCCCGGCTGCGCGGCTGCGAGGGCCATCGGCGGGCGCTGCCCCAGGCCCCCGCGTCACCCCGTTCAGCTGTGGCGTTGTGGGGGCCGCCTCATCATTGCTGGAGTCCGATTCTTCCACGTCGCTGCGGATGTCCTTTTCCATCTGGGGAGGTGGATGTGGGGGCAGAGCTCAGAGCAAGAAGGAATTTGGGGCGGGCTCGGGGCAGGGCCCTGCCGGGGGCTCCCCAGAGGCACAGGCAACCTACCTGCCCCTTCTTCAGGAAGCTGTAGATCATGCGCCCGATCAGGCAGCTCCAGTACACGTGCAGCAGCTGCAGCATCGCCAGGAGCGCGTTGAAGAAGTAGTAGCCGAAGAAGGGGCTGCAGGTCTTGATGGAATCGTACCAGGTGGTGTGGAGGATCCTACGGGGGGAGGGACCAAGGGCTGTCACCAGCCTCTGTAGCTACTGGTCCTAGGAGCCTCTCCTGCTCCAGAACCTTCTATGGCTCCCCAGTGCTCCCCACTGGACACCTAAGTTCTTCAGCTGGGCACCCAAGCCTCCCTCTTTATCTGCTTACGTTTAATCAGCAGGAAACGCAAGCTTATGGACTGGCCTCTCTGGACCCTGGACCCTAAGCAGGCACTGAGTGTCCCTCTGCCCTTCGGTGGCCCTTCCACACCCCCTCGTCTCTCCTCAGACCCCCAACGTGGGACCTAGCTGTTCCTCTCTCAGAGAAACTAGACGCCAGCCAGCCAGAGAGCATGTTCCAGAGCTTTCCATCCTCTGGTCCACTGGCCATGAATTCAGCTCTGACCAGCCCCCCTCCTCACAAGGACCTCCCCGACCCCTCCCTGCTGCCAATCCTACCGTTATTTCATGTGTAAGAAGGAAAAACAAAACAAAACAAAACAAAGCCAAAAAACTCCAAAACATTTGCTCTCGGTTTTTTGTTTGTTTTTTCAATATGGAGAGGTTGAACCCAGGACCTCACACTTGCATGCTTTTTGCAAGTGCTGTACCACTGAGCTGTACCCAGAGCCTTTTTTTTTTTTTTTTAACACTTTTTATTTTGAGACAGGGCCTCACTAAATTACACAGACTGCCTCTGGTTTGGAACTTGCGATCTTCTTGACTCCTCCTCCCGAGTTGCTAGGATGACTGGGCGTGAGCCACTACACCTGGCTTTCTCACTGCACCTGTCTTTCTTGCGCATATTTTTGCAAGTGCTCTACCACTGAGCTGGACGCCCCCCCCCCAGCCCCTTTTAATGTTTTTATCTTGAGCTATCTTAAAGGATGCCTCTGGCCTTGAACTCATGATCCTCCTGCCTCTGCCTCCAGAGTCCCTGGGATTACGGGTGTGTGCTATAGTGCTCAGCTGGCCTGGTGATTCCTACATTTACCTCTCTCCTGCAGGCCCAGCCTGAGGTGCCCTCTGCCTTCTCTGTATCTCCTGGGGAGCCACAGCCCCTCAAGCCCAGCCCAGAACAGCTAAGCTCCTGATGCTTCACACAGCTCCTCTTGGGCTTGTTCCCCTCACAACCCTAGTGGCATCTCCTTGAAGCCACCCATTTCTCTCACCTGTGCCGGACCAGGGCAGATGCCTCTGTTCTACTGTCTCTGCCCCTGCAACATGGGCTCCTTGCTATTCTTTCAATGTTTGGGGCAGAGTCTAGCCTCAGGGCCTTTGCACATGCTATTCCCTTTGCCTGGACTGCTCCTCCTATATGGTCAGCACGATTCTCTTTCTTAACCTCCCTCCATTCTGTCTATACAAATGCTGCCAGAGGTCACCCCATCTAATTCCAACTAGCCCCCCACATGCTTCCTGTGCCCTTCCCAACTTTATTTTCTCTTTAGCACTAACACTCCTCCCAAGGTCTATATTTTGCTTGTTTATCCACATCATGCCAGGGATCTCTTTTTGTTTGTTTGTCTTGAAAGAGAGCCTCATGATTACTCAGGCTATCCTGGGACTCACTCTGTAGCCCAGGCTGGTCTAGAGCTGGAGACCTCCTCAGCCTGGCTAGTGAGGGCTGGGGTCACAGGCGTGGCCACTGAGCCCGGCTCCGCCCCCACCTTGAGATGAGATCTCCTGAGATTGAGACAGGGTCTCTTGAGGTGATCCTCCCGCCTCTGCTTCCCCGGGGGCTGGGATTATAGGTGTGCCCTATGACTCCCGGGCTGGGATTTAGCTCAGTTGGTAGAGCGCTGCTCTGCAGTCTCTGAGGTCCCGAGTTCAATTCCCAGCACCGCAAAAATGGGAGAAGGACCTGGCAATCCACTCCCAAGACAATCCCGAAACAGTCAGCCACTGAAAACCCCATGAGGGTCGCTATGAGTTGGATACTGACTCGAGGGCACCTAACAACAACAACAACTATGACTCCTAGTGGGGATATTTACATTTCTCCTCCTGCTACATCCCCACCCCTGGCACACATTCAAGAGGCGCAACAAATATTTAGAAGACAATGAATGACTTTAGGGAGCTGGCGCCTCTGATATCTCCTCCTCCCACTTCCTCTTCCAGGGGTGCACTGGGTAATGACAGAGCCCAATTCTCTGTCTCTCTGACCTCTGGGCCTTTGCACATGCTGGGCCCTGTGCCAGGCAAACCCTTCCCTGCCTCCTGGGAGAATCTCACCCAACACCTGCAGCTCCCTGGGGCAGAGCACCAAGGGTGAGGCCAGCCTGGGACCTCAGACAGCCTCTCCCGCCACCCTGACCCCCGTGGGAGGTCTGACTCACCGGGTGGGGAAGAGCACAAGGCGCGTGTAAAAGAAGACCAAGGAGAAGGTGACAAAGAGGGCATCACAGGCCGTGGAACAGCGAGTGTAGTTCAGCATCTTACAGGCCTGGGGAGAGTGGGGAGAAATGGGCTCGAGACAGGGTAGGGGGTGGGGGACCGGGTAAGGCGGGGCCTCATCTCTTGAAAAAGGCGCTGTGGGGTGGGATCAAGTGAAACGGGGTGAGGGTTCATCTGCAGAAATGCCCAGAAAGGTAAAGAGAGTGTGTGAGTGTGTGAGTGTGTGTGTGTGTGTGTGTGTGTGTGTGTGTGTGGTAGGTTTCATTAAGCAGGGAGACTCAGAGGGGCGGAGCCTCGTCTCAGAGATGCTGAGATGGGCGGGACCTCATCTCCCAGGGAGACCGAAGGGGGCGTGGCTTCAAATCCCAGGGACGTTGGGAGGGGCGGAGACTAATGTCCTCCCTAGTGGGAGGGGAGGGGCCTCAAGTCTTAGGTTGGGAGCTGGGGCGAGGGGAGCAGGTTATGTCCCAGGGAGAGAGGGAGAGGCTTCAAGACCCAGGAAGGCTGAGGATCTTGGGATCTCATGCCACAGGAAGGCTGAGGGGGAGCCTCATGCCCCGAGAGACTGAGGGAGGTGGGGCCCCACCTCCCAGGAAAAGGAGGGGCGGGGCTTCATGTCCCAGAAAGGCTTGAGGGGCGGGGCTTCACGTCTCAGGGAGACTGGGGGTGGGCCTTAGATTCCTGGAAGGCTAGGGGGCGGGGCCTCATCTCTGGAGGGACCTGGAGGTGAGGGTGGGGCGGTCAGGAGGGTGGGCCCACCTCTAGCAGGAAGTCGGAACAGTCGTGCAACAGCACCACCAGACCGCCGATGCGCACCAGGTTCAGGGTGTAGGAGAAGACTAAGAGGCCAATGGTCACCAGGTGATGGAGCACCTGTTCCTTGGAATCCTGCGGGAGAAGGTGCGTCACCACCAGGACAAGCCACGGTGGCTGGAGGTGGGACACCCACCTGAGGGGATCAGTGCGTCCTCTGGACGCCATGCTACCTGCCAGAGGCACGGGGGGGGGGGGGCACCTCAGGATGTGATAGTGAACCCCCTCGCCCCACACCAGCCCCCTGTCCAGAGACTGGGTTGAGTTTCTCCCGCCCCATGGCCACTCCCGCACAGCTGGCTTCTTGGTTTGGCCTCACCTTGCGCTTGGTATCAAAGGGCAGCGTGATTAGGAGTGAGATGTAGAAACTCAGTTGCAGGAGGTACCACCAGTACAGGCCCGGTTTCAGGTCCTAGGACAGGGTGGGGCAAGGTTAGCTGTGAGCAAGGGAGACGCCTACCTGGCAGGGACATGGCTCAGGACCCTCCCAGTTTGCTCAAAACCGGGACACTTGAATCTCAATGAGCAAGGAAGGTGTGAGCTCCCCGTCTCTGGAGGTAATCAAGGGCAGGGGCTTTTGTGTCAGCTCTTGCTTCTCCTGACCCCTCTTTATTCCACAGAGGAGTCAAAAGTAGAATATGGAACTCACAAAAGAATTCAGGGCGTGGTGGGTTTGGCTGGTGAGCCTGTGGCCACCCCCTTCCACTCACCTGGAATGGATAATTTTCCCAGCACAGTGCCAGGTTCCACAGCCACGGCTCCTGCAGATGAATAGATGTCTCAAGCTCCTGAAAGTCAGAGGCAGCCCCCCACCCCAGGTCGGGGTCCTGCCCAGGGCTGCCACACTCTCTGGATACTGCTTTCACTTAGCCCTGCTTTTTCCCTCCTGGCTCAGTCTCTGCCTCTTACTCTCCATCAGGCGTTCATTCACTGCAGAACTGCACCAGGTTCGGGCACCCAGTAGGCGTTCAACAGGTACCTGCAGGTGCTTGTGGGACAGGCGCGTGGTCAGCTTTACTCACGTGGTACAGGTTCAAGATGCCAAAGATGAACGAATGCAGATAGAAGAGAAACCTCCAGCTGCCGAGGGAGAGGAAGCCGTGAGGCAGCTGTTATAAGAGCAGATGGTACCCCAGGCCCCCTGCTGCCTCCCCTCTCTTCTCCCATCCCCAGGATTACTTGGCCTCACAGAACTTCTTGGAGAGGAGTGGTCGATCCTGGTTTCGGCGTCTCCGGAACCAGTGCTGAGTCTGGCGCAGCGTGAGGCCACACTGGGCGGCCAGTAGGGCCATCTGGGGCTGCAGAGGAGGCGAGGAGGAAGAGGGTCACAGAGGCCCTGCGGTGGCTTCCTGCCCCTGTCCCTGGATAGGCAGCGCCAGGCTCTCTACCTGCTCTCCTGCATCCTTAGATTTTCCTTGTCGGGTGTCTACCAAGGAGAGAAAGTGGGGAGTGGGGAGTCGCAGCGTAGGGACCCCCAGAGTACGTTGACCTTGTGAGGACCGAGCCCTGCTCGCAGGTCGGGCAGGTCACGGGTGCAGGCTGGCGTTAAGAACGGGGCTGGGGGTGTCACCGAGGCTGGGGGTGTCACCGGGGCTGGGGGTGTCACCTCCTGAATCATCAGGCAGGCAGGTGAGACCTTGTCGCCACAGCCTTTCCTGAGGCGGGACATTGACAATGGAGGGGCCCTGTGCCAAGCCAGGGTATACAGTCTTCACACCCCTTCAGGACCCAGCCTCTGCCTTGCCCACGTGCCAGCCACACGGAGGGTGGGAATGGAGAGAGGGCCACCCCTCAGAACAGCCAGATGCTCCATCTTCCCCAGGACAGGGGAGAGAGCTACTCCTCCGACCCAGGGGCCACATGTTGGGGCAGCTGTGCTGGCTGATAGCTAGTGGGAGTGGGACCTCTGGTCCCAGGAGGCAGGGAGGGGCGGGGCCTCATGTCCCAGGGAGGTAGGTAGGGGCGGGGCCTCATATCCCAGAGAAGCTTGGAGGGGCGGGGCCTCATGGCCCAGGGAGGCAGGGAGGGGCAGGGCCTCAGGTCCCAGGTAGGCTGGGAGGAGTGGGGCCTCACATCCCAGAGTGGCTGGGAGGAGCGTGGCCTCACACTTCAGGGAGCTGGAGAGAGGCGGGGCCTCATGGCTGGAGAGGTTGAGAGGGGCGGGGCCTCATATTCAAAGGAGACCAGGATAGGCGAGACCTCCTGTCCCACGGATGCTGGGAAAGGCGGGGCCTCATGTCTTGGGAAACTGAGAGGAGTTGAGTCTCAGGGGCCAAGGAGGCTGAGAGGCGTGGGGCCTCAAGTTCCAGAGAGGTTGGGAGGGGCCGAGCCTTACGTTCAAGAGAGGCTGAGAGGGGCGGAGCCTCAAGTCCTAGGGAGCCTGGGAAGGGCCGAGCCTCATGCCCTACAAGGCTTGGAGGGGCAGGGCCTCATGCTCCAGGGAGAGGGGGAGGGGCGGAGCCTCATGCGCCTGGGAGATGGGGAGGGGCAGGGCCTCACCTCCCAGCAAGGTGGGGATCCAGGTGGAGGGCGGGGTGGGGGCATTTGTGGGGGCGCCAGAGGCCACGTTAGGTTCCCCAGCCCCCAGCCAGCAGGCTGCACATCACCCACACTGGCCAAGAGGGTGCGGGGGCTCTCACCTCCTCGGGTCTCTTCCCTGTCCGGAGGAAGTACGTCTCCAGCACGTGGCTGGGCTTCACCTGCCTCTTCATCGCGTCCTTCACACCCGCCCACCGGCTCAGGGGCAGGCCCACAAATCTGGGTGCAGGGGAGACAGAGCCCATCAGAGCCCAAATGACTAGTTGCAGGGAGCAGGGAGGGAGCATGCTTTAGATGGGGAAACTGAGGCTTAGAAGGGCCAAGTCACGGGCCCAGCAAGCAGAGCTGACACCCAGGAGTGTGTGGGAGGCTTTTTCTCTATCAGGACAGAGGGTTTGGAGGCCCAGAGTCAAAGGGTCTACGGGGCAGGACTCAGAACTTTCTACTGCTCCCTGCAGCCTCACATCTGAAGGCTCCAGAGAGGCAGCCTGGCTACTGCATCAGGCCAAGCATCGGAAAGGCAGCTCAACTGGCCTTTAGGATGAGGTCACAAGGACCCAGGTAGCTTCACCCATCTCAAGCCAGGCTAAAAGGTCCGCTTGCTGCCTGTCCCACGGTGGCCTGGAGGATCCGGAACAGCCTTGCCCACAAAGGACAAAGGGAGAAGGGCACAAGGCTTCTGGTGTTACTTATCAACAGCATCTGGCCTCGCAGGCGGGGACTTAGCGAGTCCAGGGGCCTCACACCTGTTCTGTGAAGGTGGTGGCACAAGCCAGACCCGGACGGTGGCCCGTGTTCCCATAGCCAGGCATCAGGGATCAGATGGAAGGAAGCGGCCAGAGCTGAGGGCGAGCCAGGGCCAGGAAAAGTGCTCCGGTGCCAAGCCAGAACGCACCTGGGGCAGGTGAAGGTGGGAAACCCCGTGCGGGGCAGGGACGCACGCATGCACGCACGCAAGCCACGATGGGATCCACCCAGCGCTGGACACTCACCTCTCGAAGGTCATGCGCAGGGCCACCAGGAGAAGCCCCAAGGGCAAGGCTGGGAGCAAGTCCTGGAGGCGCGGGAAGACCAGGTCCTCGCGGTCCTGCAGGTCGGCCCACGTGAAGTTGGGTGGTAACCATAACCTGTCCTGCCACAGCCACGCGTTCAGGCTGGACCACATGCTGTGGACACACCACGAGCCAGTTAAGCAGAGCCCCGCCCCCGGGGGGCGTGGGATGGGCGGGGCCGAGTCTCCAGAGCGGTGGGAGGGACGCCTCCTCCACGCTGCCAGTTCTGCCCAGCCAGGGAAGATGAGCGTCCCGCCCTCCAGGTTGGCAGTGCCGTTCTCTGGCAGTGGAAGGGCCAGTCCTTGGCCTTGCCCTAACACCCCCTTTGTATCCCCCCATCACCTGGCAAAGAGGAGATGATGAGGAGGAGGAGGAGGAGGATTATGCAGTTCTTAGGGGTTGAACCCAGGGTCTCTCACATGCTTTGCAGGCACTGTACCACTGGGCTGCATGTCCAGTCCATTTTTAATTTTTCTTTTTAATCTTGAGATTAAAGGTCTGTCTAAATGACACAGGCTGCCTCTGGCCTGGAACACGTGATCCTCCGCCTCCCGAGTTGCTGGGATTACAGGTGTGAGCTACTGTACCTGGCTATATCTATCTATCTTTTTTTTTTTTTTCAGTACTGGGGGTTGAACCCAAGGCCTCACACTTGCATGCTTTGCGAGTGCTGAACCACTGAGCTGCGCCCTCAGCCCATTTTTTTACTTTTTTGAGACAGGGTCTCGTTAAGTTACACAGACTGCCTCTGGTCTCGAACTTGCAATCCTCCTGCCTCAGCCTCCCAAGCCACTGGGAATATAGGCGTGCACCATGGCACCTGGCTCTATCTATTTTTTTGAGACAGGGTCTCCCTGTGTAGTCCAGGCTGGCCTGGAACTTGCTGTGTAGACCAGGCTGGCCTTTATCTTCCTGCCTCAGCCTCCTGAATGGCAGGATTACAGGAGTGCACCGCCACACCCAGATGGCAAAGAGATGATCATGACCAGTGTTAAGGCTAGACGTGGACTGAGTCCTCAGGGAAGCGATCCAAACCTCTCTGAACCACAAGCTCATTCATCAAACAGGGACCGTAACCCCTAGCTCGGCCCAGCCTGGTAAGACACAGAAAGTGCTTGGCCTGTTGAACTTTAATGAGCAATGGCAATAAAGTCCCTAATGATAGCTATTGTCCCGTACTTTACAGATGTCAAAATGGTGGCCAGAAATCAAAGAAGTGGCCACTTGCGGTCGTAAACTCGAGTCCTCAAATGTCAGGAAAGCATCCACTGCAGAAAGCCACTGCTGCTGCTGTGGCCCAGAGTGAAGGGTTGAGGGAAATGCCCAGTGCCTTCTGAGGCCATCCTGAGGCATGCTGTCTCCCCTTTAGGGATGAGAGGAGGCTGTCTCAGAGGAAGAGGGTGGACTGGTCGAGAGCACCCTGTGGACGCTGCCATTGAGGACCCGGAGCTGAAAGTGATCCAAGTTCAAGTCTGGGGGACGGAGGCAGGAGCTGAGAAGCTAAAAGAAGCTGTAGGGTGAGGCAGAGCAGCAAATGCATTGGAGACCACCTCTGGGCAGTGCCAGCCCAGCCTTCACGTCTATTGAGAAGATGGAGGCAAGCAGGGCGTGGTGGCTCATGCCTGTGAGCCCAGCGACTCGGGAGGAGGAAGCAGGAGGATCGCAAGGTCAAGGCCAAAGGCAGCCTGTACAACTTATCAAGACCCTGTGTCAAAACAAAAAAAGAAAAAGTAAAAAAAAAAAAAAAAAATGGCTGGGGTGCAACCCAGTGGTAGAGCACTTGCAAAGTATGTGCGAGGCCCTGGGCTCAACCATTAAGTACTGTAAAAAGAAGGAAGAGGAGGAGGAGGAGGAGGAAGAGGAGGTGAAGGAGGAGGAAGAGAAGGAGGAGGAGGAGGAAGGGGAGGAGGAGGAAGGGGAGGAGAAGGAGGAGAAGGAAGGGGAGGAGGAGGAGGAAGAAGAGGAGGACGAGGAAAAAGGAGGAGGAGGAAGAGGAGGAGGAAGAAGAGAAGAGGAGAAGGAGGAGGAAGAGGAGAAGGAGGAGGAGGAGAAGGAGGAGGAGGAAGAAGAGGAAGCAGAGGAGGAGGAGGTGGAAGTGGAGGAGGAAGAGGAAGAGGAGGAAAATGAATAGGAGAAGAGGAGAAGAAGGGGGAGGAGGAGGGTGGTGGCTGATGATGGTTCCATCTGTGTTGGCAGCATGAACTTCAGAGCAATAACAGAAGAGCTGCAAGCTCACTTTCATGGCTATGGTTTAGTCAACCAGGTTACCACACTTTGTGACAGACATAGCCACCATCCTAAAGGGTTTGCATAATGGGGGTGTCAAAAAATGTACACACATTATAAGAGATGTATGTTATTTATGTATTACTTCTCCAAGTGGAATGGAATTACAGTAGCAACGTGTAGTATGACGTTCTCTCAAAAGGTGGCGCTAATCAAATGAATACTAGCATCCCCATGTGATATATATTATTACAATTTCATTCCGGTTCTTTTCTTAAAATGTACACACATTTTTTGTTTGTTTGTTTTTGGCATCCTCTGTATATAGAATTCTCAGATACTGGCCTTAATGAGTCCCTTATTTCTTGTTGTTAGGTGCCATTGAGTCAGGTCCAACTAATAGTGATCCTATATATAACAGAACGGAACACTCCCTGATTCTATGCCAGGCACACGATCTTATTTATGTTTAAGCCTACTGTTGCAGACACTGTGTCAATCCATCTAGTTAAGAGTTTTCCTTTTTTTTTGGTTGACCTGCCAATTCTCCCACACATGATGTCCTTCAAGGATTGGTCCCTCCTGATTACTTGTCCCTTACTAGAGGAAAACAAATCAGGGTGATACCCAAATGGACAAACAGACATCAGCACAACAGACTACCGACTATACTAGTTCCCTGTGTCGATTCTACAGTGGTTTTAACGGCAGGCCCTGTGGCACAGGCTGGAGCAACAGTGTGGTATTCCTCTTACTCAAAAAATAAATAAATAAATAAATAAATAAATAAATAAATAAAATTGGAAAAAGAAAAGAAAAGAAAGACAAGAAAAAAAGTTGACTGACCTTGACGGCAAAAGTTTGTGGTTTTGTTTTGTTTTGTTAGCCATGACTCTGGAAGGACATCAGCTTTTCTGCTTGTTACATTTTCTCTGTGTTCTTCCTGCCTTTTGCAGTCTCCTCCTGCCTGCTCTGGTCCTGCTGGGCCTACCAGCTACCCTACTCCCTCTTTCTGGCTCCCTGCCCCTCCAGACTGCTTGGTGACCAATTTTGTTTCCTTTTGCATCTCCTTTTCTATTTTGCATGTCTTACTTTGCCAGTTTCTGTGGCCAGAAGATCTCAGTCTTGCTCCCAGCAGCTCCAGTGTAAATTCCCCCTCTCCGTGGGGAAGTGCACTACCTTGTTTTGGGGTGGGTAGGCTGTTTTGGGTTTTTCAGCTTTTTTTCTTTGTCTTTTTCCACCTTTTATTTGGAGGCAGTAGGAGGAAGTGGGAACAAGCAGGTGAGAGGTGGAAATGCATTTTTTTTTTAGCTCATTTCCAAAGGGTGGGAATTTAAAAAATGTGTTATGAATAAATTTGTTTTTATTTATTTACTTATTTTGCAGTACTGAGGGTTGAACCCAGTGCCCCACTCATGCTTTGCAAGTGCTCTGCCACTGAGCTGCACCCCCAGCCCACTTTTTATTTTTTATTTTGAGACAGCATCTTGCTAAGTTACAGTCTGCCTCTGGCCTCACACCTGTGATTCCCCTGCCTCAGCCTCCCGAGTCACTGGGGACACAGGCATGCACCACCATGCCCAGTATAAAGTTGTTTTTGAAACTATAAAACAAGGAAGGAAGGAAAGAAGGAAGGAAGGAAGGAGATTGTTAACTAGGGTTGATATTTGCTTAACAACAACCATTTGTTTTCTTTCAAGTTAAAATTTGCTAGAGTGAAATAATGCATCTTAAGTATATGGTTGTTCACTTTGGACAAATCCATGTACCTGGGTAATTCTCCCCCTCCCCCCCCATTTCTCTCTCTTTTTCTCTTCCTCCTGCCATCGCCTCTTTTTTTTTTTTTTTTTTTTTTTAACATGGTCTTGCTTATGTAGCCCAGGCTGGCTTAGAACTGGCTAGGTAGCCCAGGTTGGTTTTATACTGGAGATCCTTTATGTGTGTGCACTACCACGCCTGCCGAGTAGCTTGATTCTTTTTTGTTGCTGACCTGTGCATACTCTATGAAACCGGAGCCAGCTCATCACCACCTGTTGATTGGCATCAGAGTTGCTTCCAGCGTTAGGTAAGTAGGAGCAATGGTTTGCCTCTGTCTATTATGTTGCACAGATTCTCTCCCTTCCCCTCCTCTCTCTTTTCTTTTCCTTTCCCAACAGGATCTGGCTTTAAACTTGTCATCCTCCTGCCTCTGCCTCCTGAGTGCTAGAATCACAGGCGTGGCCACCGCGCCTGGTTCCGCCCCCACCTGGGGACGAGATCTCTCAGAAGATGAGACAGGATCTCGAGAGGGCCAGGCTGGCTGGGGACTCAAGATCCTCCTGCCTCAGCCACCTGAGTGTTGGAATCATAGGTGTGGCCACCAGGCCGGACTTAGGTTTAACTCTGTTTAGAAGCAACTACTAAAGTGTTTTTCAGGGTATTGCCAAGCAGTGGTGTATAGGGACTCTGTCTTTCTGGTTTGTTTCCTCCCTTCCTTTCTCTCTCTCTCTCATTCTTTCCTTCCTCCCGCCCCTCTCTCTTTCTCTCTCTCTTTCTCTTCTTTTCTTTCTTTTTCTTTCTTTCTTTCTTTCTTTCTTTCTTTATCTCTTTCTCTCTCTTTCTTTCTTTCTCTCTCTTTATCTCTTTCTTTCTTTCTCTCTCTTTTTCTTTCTTTCTTTCTTTCTTTCTTTCTTTCTTTCTTTCTTTCTTTCTTTCTTTTTCTTTCTTTCTGTGGGGGCTGAACCTAGGACCTTGAACATGCTGGACAAGCGCTCTGCCAGTGACCTCTACCAGCCTTGTCCTTGGTTTTATTATAGGCGAGATGTCAGTCTTAGGATGTTGGTTGCCATGTAAGGCCTTTCGGAGGCCAGAAGGGGGCGCTCTGAACTGTCCAGCTGGACTGAGGTGGAGAGAAGAGCGCGATTCTAGGGAAATTTGGAGCGAGAAGGACCTCAAGAAAGGAGCCAGACAGGGAGAGAGGCAGGGAGACGTTGGTCAAAGGATATAAAATTTCAGAAGTTCATTAGATATATTAGTAACAATGTACGATATGCTTGGAAGTTGCTCAGGGAGCTGGGTGCGGTGGTGCACACCTGTCATCCCAGCATCTCGGGAGCCCGAGGCAGGAGGACCGTGAGTCAAAGGCCAGAGGCAGCTGGTGCAAATTAGCGAGACCCTGTCTCAAGATAAAAAATTAAAAAGAGGCTGGGGGTGCAGCCGAGTGGTAGAGCCCTTGCAAAGAACGCCTGGGGCCCTAGGTTTAGCCCACCTCACTAGTACTGAAAAAAAAAAGAAAGAAAGAAAGGAAAGGAAGGAAGGAAGGAAGGAAGGAAGGAAGGAAGGAAGGAAGAAGGAGAAAAAAAGGAAAGAAAAAAAGAAAAAAGGAAAAGGAAATTGCTCAGAGAGCACTTGAGAGGCTGAGGCAGGAAGATCAATATGAGTTTGAAGCCAGCCTGGTCTACATAGTGAGTTCTGGACAGCCTGGCTCCATAGTTAGACCTTTCTCAGGGAAAAGAAAAAAATGAAAAAAAAAAAAAAAAAAAAAGCTCACAGCATAGATTTAAGTGTTCTTACTTACCATACACACAGAAAAGATAAACAAGGTAATGCATATGCTAATAAGCTCAATGTAGCCTTTCCACCTTGCACCCAGATTTCCAAGTATGTTGTGCACCATCATTATGTGCAGTTTTTGTCAGTTAAAAAATAAACTTGCAATGGCAAAATAATAAATAATAATAAATCAAGAATGCTGAGGTTTTGGGGTTCAGCTCAGTGGCAGGGCGCTCGACTTACATGTCCCTGAGTGGTTTGATCCCCAGCATGTGGGAAAATAAACAGATAAATAAATAAAATAAAATAAAAAATAAAAAACAAAAAAGAAAGTTGCCTGGGGTTGAGGATGTAGCTTAGTGGTAGACACAGTCCTGGGTACCATTTCTAAGACCCACTTCCAAAGAAAAGAAAAGAAGGAAGGAAAGAAGGGAGGGAGGGAGGAAGGAAGGAAGGAAAGAAGAAGTCAAACTACACAAAACGGACCACACACTGTACCATATACTATTTTCATAAAATTCAAAACCAGGCAAAACAAACCTATGATGTTCATATAGGCTTCCCGTGGCTGCCCTTGCAAGCTACCATCAACTTAGTGGCTTTAAACAACATGAATTTATGATCTGATGTTTCTGCAGGTCAGAAGTCGAACAGGGGTCTCCCTGAGCTAAAATCAAGATTCTGGCAAGGTTGGTCCCTCCTGGTGGTTCCTTCCTTTCTTCCATCCTTTTCTTTTCTTTTGTAGTACAGGGGCCACTGAACCCAGGGCCTCACACACCCTTAGCAAGCGCTCTACCACTGAGCTGCACCCTCAGCCCCTTTTATTCTTTGAGTCAGGGTCTTACTGGCCTGCAGCTGTAGCCCTGTTACATCCGATCCCGACAGATCTCGGAAGCTAAGCAGGGTCGGGCCTGGTTAGTACCTGGATGGGAGACCGCCTGGGAACACCAGGTGCTGCAGGCTTGGGAGAAGGACCTGGCAACCCACTCCCAAAAATCAATCTGCCATTGAAAACCCTATGCACAGCAGAGAAGCACTGACAATAGTGTTTCCCCTGTTGTACGGAGGGTTGCTATGAGTCGGATACGGACTCGACGGCACCTAACAACAACAACAACAACAAGGGTCTCACTAAATTGCACAGACTGCCTCGGGCCTCGAACCTGTGATCCTCCTGCCTCAGCCTCCTGAGTCCCTGGGATCACAGGCATGAGCCACTGAGCCCGGCTTCCACGTCTGGCTTTCTAGATAATGCTTCCCATGGTTCCCAGCATCCTGGAGCTGCCCGGAAGCCCTCTTGGCCTCCACAGCCTTCCCTTACTTAAAGCTGTGGCCCTCATGCGGGCTGGGCTGCAAGGGGCAGCTGACAGCAGCTAGGGAGGGAGCAAGGTCATGGGGAGAGGCAGGGGGTGGGTGGCGGCTCCAGCTGGGATCAGCCTCAGCCCTTCCCCCTGCGCCTGACCCACCCCTGGGACACCCCCCTGTCCAGCCTGGGTGCTCTTTGAAGCCTCCCTGGCCCCGCTCCCAGCCCAGCCCCTCCCACCTGGGAGGCCGCTGATAATCCTTCTTAGAGGCTAAAAATATCCCTGGACGGAGGAAGAGAGAGACCATGGCTTTGTGCAGAGGCAGGGCACGGGGTGGGCTGGGCTCTCCCCAGGAGCCTGGAGCCCCTCCGAGGGGCCTGAGAGTGTAAATTGGAGCCTCACCCCACTTCCTTGGACGCCTAGAGAGCCCAATATGGCTCAGAGGGCAGGAGGGCGTGCAGAGGTTTGTTTTGTTTTGCATCTAGCTGGAGCCCCAAGGCCTGCCTGATTTGTAGAAAAGGAAATCAATTCAGGCCCGCCTCCCCACCCACGCACATTTACTCTCCGGGCCCTGCGCCTGGCCTGCTGCCGGCGGTCACCTGATTGCTGTGGCCAGGGGCCCAGGCGGGAACATCACGTGTTGTGGCAGGGTTGTTTGTAGATAAGCCCCCGGCACAGGGCCCTGGCTGTCCCTTCCAGATGGCCCCGGCTCGGAGCAGAGCCCCTGCAGCGTGCTAATGACCAGATTCAGCCAGTTCCCAGCCAGCATCCCTGGGAAGGCTAATGGCCAGAGAGACAGCCAGGACGCTCCCTGCTGCTCTCCAGCAAAGACCCCAAGGAGGTCCCTAAGTCTAGGGCTCTGCTTTGCCCCAGCCCCTCCTAGTGCAGCATGGTCCTGTCCTGCACCCTCTGGCCCTGTTGGTTACCCCACACTCTCCCAGCTCAATTTATTGTAGTGGCTGCCTGCTAGGGTTCTAGCCTGCAGCTGTAGCACTGTGGCATCAGATCCCGTCAGATCTCGGAAGCTAAGCAGGGTCCGGTGTGGTTAGTACTTGGATGAGAGACCGCCTGGGAACACCAGGTGCTGTAGGCTTGGGAGAAAGACAGGCAACCCACTCCCAAAAACAATCGGCCATTGAAGACCCTATGAATAGCAGAGAAGCACTGACAGTAGTGTTTCATCTGTTGTACGTTGGGTCACTATGAGTCAGACACAAACTCAATGACACCTAACAACAACAACAAGAACATGGAACACGACACAAAATACCCTGAAGACTAAGTTCCCTAGAATTTATAGAAGTTTCTTTGCCTGCAGGTGTACCACTGTGGTGACCAATCCCATCAGATCTCAGAAGCTAAGCAGGGTCAGGCCTGATTAGTACTTGGATGGGAGACCACCTGGGAACACCAGGTGCTGTAGGCTTGGGAGAAGGACCCGGCAACCCACTCCCAAAAACCAGTCAGCCATTGAAAACCCTATGAATAGCAGAGAAGCAGGCTCCTCTGGCCTTGAACCTGTGATCCTCCTGCCTCCACCTCCCAAATTGCCTGGATTACAGGTATGCACCACTGTGCTTGACCTTTTCCTTTTTTCTTTTCTTTCTTTCTTTTTCTTTTTTTTTTTTAATAGATAGGGTCTTCTTGCTGTATGCTCCAGGCTGGCCTTGAACTCAGGATCCTCCTGCCTCAGCCTCTTGAGTGCTGGGTTACAGGCATGCAACACTATACTTGGCCCCCAGCATTAACCTTTAAATTGAACAGCATATGCAAAGAGAAATGGGGGCAGAATGGGGCAGAAATGGGGCAGAAAAATGAACTGGAAGCCTAGTTGTTGTTAGGTGTCATAGAGTCGGTGTCCAACTCTACGATTGTTAGTGCTTCTCTGCTATTCATAGGGTTTTCAATGGCTGATTGTTTTGGGGGAGTGGGTTGCTGGGTCCTTCTCCCAAACCTACAGCACTTGGTGTTCCCCAGGTGGCCTTCCACCCAAGTACTAACCAGGTCCGACCCTGCTTAGCTTCCAAGATCTGACGGGATCTGATGCCATAGGGCTACGGCTGCACGCAGCTAATTTATGTACAGTTTACCATAATTTAAAAATGTATAGAGCCTTTTGTAAATTTTTAAATTTTAAAAATTTTTTGCAGTACTTTGGGGTAGTAGAACCCAGGGCCTCACACATACTTTGCAAGAGCTCTACTACTGGGCTGCACCCCCAGGCCATTTTTTATTTTATGTTTTGAGTCACGATCTTGCTAAGTTACGCAGGCTGCCTCTGGCCTCAAGCTTGCCATCCTCATACCGCCACCTCCCAAGCTGCTGAGATTACAGTCCTGCACCCCTGCACCAGGCCAGAGTCTTAATAATCTTCAGGACAATATGAAAAGGTCTAATATGCATGAGTTGGAGTTCTAGAAGGATAAAGGAAAGAGAGGTGGCAGGAAGAACATTGGAGGGAATAAGAAATATACACCAAAGAACTGTCAGAAAAAATTTTTTTTCAGTGATGAAGATTGAACCAGCGGCCTCATCTATGCTAGGCAAGAGCTCTGCCACTGAGCTGCACCGTCAGTGATTGTCTTAAGTTTTTTTGATGGCTACATGCATGCACATGAACACAAACAAAGAGGCTGTACAGAGAGAGCCCCCTCTGACACAGTTATTACATCATAAAGCTGGTTAGGGGAGGGGCAGGAACCAGAGAACTGGTTTCATATTTTACTAGTTTTTATAAAATGTGTGTTTTGGGAGGAGGTGTGGTTCAGTGGAAGAGGGATTGCCTAGCATGCCTGAGGCCTGGGTTGGGACAGTAGGCAAAAAAATTTTTTTTTTCAAATGGTATTTAGCTGGGGGCGGGGTGGGGCACACTGCCATCCCAGCACTCTGGGAGGTGGAGGTGGGAGGAGCTAGGATTAGAGGCCACTGTGAGCTACACAGCAAGACTCTCTCAGAAACAGTGCATTTGCTGCTCAGTGATGCATGCCTATAATCCCAGCGGCTTCGGAGGTGGAGGCAGGAGGATTGCAAATTTGAGACTAGAGGCAGTCTGCATAATTTAGCGAGACCCTGTCTCAAAAAGTAAAAAAAAAAAAAAAAAAAAAAGGGCGGGGGGCGCAGCTCAGTGTTCCAGCACTTGCAAAGCATGCAGGCGCAAAGCCCTAGGTTCAACCCCCAGTACGGCAAAAAAAAAAAAAAAAAAGAAAAAGAAAGAGAGTGCAGTTAAGGGTGACATCTTAAATTTTTAAAAAAGTATGATAAAATACGTATAGCCTAAAAATTTCCACCAATCATTCTAAAGTTCAGTGGTTGTTACGTGCTGTTAAGCTGGATCTGACCTACAGCAACTGGAAGTACAATGACTGAAACGCTACCACATAGTGTGCCATGCACATGATCTCTTTTGTTGCAGCCACTGTGTCAATCCGTCTAGTGGAGGGTCTTCCTTTTTTTTGTTGTTGTTGACCCCCCACTCTCCCAAACATAATGCCCTTCTCCAAGGATTGGTTTCTCCTGACAACATGCCCAAAATATGTCAGACAGAGTTTAGGCATTCTTGCTTACAAGGAGCACTCTGGTTGCGCTTCTTCTAGGTCGGATCTGTTGTTTCTTTTGGCAGCCCGAGGTATATTCAATATTCGTCTCCAGCACCCTAATTCAAAACGATCAATTCTTCTTCTGCCTCCCTTATTTGCCGCCCAGCTTTCACAAGCATATGATGCAACTGAAAATACCCCGGCATGAGTCACATCTTCAGTGTGACATCTTTACTTTTCAACACTGCGAAGAAATCTTTTGCAACAGCTTTTCCCAAGGCAATGCACCTTTTGATTTCTTGACTGCTGCTTCCATGGGTGCTGACTGCAGAACCAAGTAGAGCAAAATTGTGGACAACCTCAATCGTTTCTCCATGTATCATGAAGTTGTGTTCTGACCCAGTTGCAAGGATTTTTGTTTTCTTGATCTTGAGGTGCAATCTGTACTTCAGGCTGTGTTCTTTGATCTTCATCAGTAAGTGTTTCAAATCCTCTTCTCTTTCAGCATGCAAAGTTATGTTAACTGCATAATGCAGGCTGTTAATGAGCCTTCCTCCAATCATCGTGTTGTGTTCTTCTTCAAAAAATCCAGCTTCTAGGGGCCGGGCGTGGTGGTGCATGCCTGTAATCCCAGCAGCTCGGGAGTCAGAGGCGGGAGGATCGCAAGTTCGAGACCAGAGGCAGTCTGTGTAATTTAGCGAGACCCTGTCTCAAAAAGTAAAAGAATTGGGCTGAGGTGTAGCTCAGTGGTCCAGCACTTGCAGAGCATGCAGGTGCGAGGCCCTGGGTTCAACCCCTAGTACCGCAAAAAAAAAAAAAAAAAAAAAAAAGTCCAGCTTCTCAGGTTATTTGCCCAGCATAGAGATCTAAGAGATACAGTGAAAGGACACAGCCCTGATTCACACCTTTCTTAACTTTAAACCAGGCAGTGTTTCCTTGTTCTGTTTGAACAACTGCCTCCTGGTCCATGTACAGATTCCTCCTGAGTACAGTGAAGTGCTCTGATATTTCTATTCTTCACAGTGTTATTCATAATTTACTGTGATTCACACAGTCAAATGCCTTTGGATAGTCAACAAAACATGGTATTCTCTGTTTTTGGGTCCATGACATCAGCAATGATGTCCCTGGTTCCACACTGTCTTCTGAATCTGGCTTTATTTTCCAGAAGTTCCCTGTCTGTATACTGCTGCAGTCACTTTTGAATGATCTTTAGCAAAATTTTACTTATATGTGATATTAATGATATGGTTGGATCCCCTTTCTTGGGAGTAGGCACAAATATGGATCGCCTCCAGTCAGTTGGCCAGGTAGCTGTTTTCCAAGTTTCTTGGCATAAACAAGTGAGCACCTCCAGTGCTGCATCTGTTTGTTGAAACATCTCAATTGATATTCCATCAATTCTGGAGCCTTGTATTTCACCAATGCCTTCAAGACAGCTTCCACTTCTTCCTCCTTCAGTACCATTGGTTCCTGATCAGATGCACCCTCTTCCAATGGTGGGTCATCCACCAATTCTTTTTGGTATAATGACTCTGTGTATTCCTTCCATCTTCTTTTGATATTTGCTGCATCGTTTAATATTTTTCCTATAGAATGCTTCACTATGGCCACTTGTGGCTTGATTCTTTTCTTCATTCTTTAAGCTTGAGAAACACAGACTGTGTCCTTCCCTTTTGGTTTTCTATCTCCAGCTCTTTGCACATGTTATTATAATATTTGATTTTGTTTCCTCAAGCGGCTCTTTGAAATTTTCTGTTTAGTTCTTTCTCATATCTTCCTCTTGCTCTAGCTATGGGACCTTCACGGGCAAGTTTCAGAGTCTCTTTTGAGTAACTTGCTCTTTTTTTTTTTTTTTCTCCTGTCTTTTTAATAACCCTTTGCTTTCCCCATGAATAATGTCTTTGATGTCCTGCCACAACTCATCTGGTCTTCAATCATTAGTGTCTAATGCAGCAAACCTGTTCTTGAGGTGGCCTCCGGACTCAGGTGGTATATACTCAAGGTCATACCTTGGCTCTCATACACTTGCTCTAATTTTCTTCAGTTTCAGTTTGAACCTGCATATGAGCAGTTGATGTTCTGATCCACAATCAGCACCTGGTCTTGGTCTGACTTCTGACATTGAGGTTTTCCATCATCTCTTTCCACAAATGTAGTCAGTTTGGTTCCTGTGTGTTTCATCTGGTGAATTCCATGTGTATAGTCACTGTTTATGTTGGTGAAAAAATGTATTTGTAATGAGAAACTTGTTGGTCTGACAAAATTTTATCATGCGATCTCCAGCATCGTTTTTGTCACCAAGGCCATTATTTTCCAACTTCTGAGCCTTTTTCTTTGTTTCCAACTTTTGCATTCAGTCACCAGTGATTATCAGTGCATCCTGACTGCATGTTAGGTCGATTTCAGACTGCAGAAGCTGGTGAAAATCTTTCCTTTCTTCCTTTGGGGCCTTACTGATGGGTGTGTACATCTGAATCATAGTCATATTACCTGGTCTTCCTTTAAGACATAATTACGGCAAAGACCAAGGCACCCGGAGAAGCGCAAGTACACCCTCAAAGGGTCATACAATAAACTGGCTTCCCTGGGTGAATCTGCATAAAGATATTTGTATTTCCGCCGGGCGCGGTGGCGCACATCTGTAATCCCAGCGGCTTAGGAGGCAGAGGCAGGAGGATCACAAGTTGGAGACCAGAGGCAGTCTGCATAATTTGGCGAGACCCTGTCTCAGAAAAGTAAAAAAATGGCTCAGTGATCCAGCACTTGAAGAGCATGCAAGCACAAGGCCCTGGGTTCAACCCCCAGTACCGCAAAAAAAAAAAAAAAAAAAAAGATATTTCTATTTCCCAGAAAAAGGAAAAGTCAGAGAAGACAGAGTTAAGCAGCTTCTAGAGGGAAAAGGGGCTGGGATTTAGCTCAGTTGGTAGAGCGCTGCGCTGCAGTCTCTGAGGTCCCGAGTTCAATTCCCAGCACCGCAAAAATGGGAGAAGGGCCTGGCAATCCACTCCCAAGGCAATCCGGAAACAGTCAGCCACTGAAAACCCTATGAGGGTCGCTATGAGTCGGATACCGACTCGACGGCACCTAACAACAACAACAGAGGGAAAAGTAGACAGAGAAGGTGGCGGGCCCGAGAGAAGGGACAGGCGTGCATGTGGCTGCTAGGGAAAGAAGAGAAGAGCAAAGAGAAAGAAGAGGAGAGGCAGGAAGAAAACAAGGAAGAGAGAGCTAAGGAGAAAATTCTATCAGTACAAGAGGAATGAAAAGGGGTCCACGGAATGGATGGTTCACAGAAGAGAGAGCGGCTCAGGGGACATTTCTGCTGGGGAAAAGCCCTTGGCTCCACCTTACCCCATAGCCCAGTTCCCAGGTTAGCCCCTTGGACAAGGCTACCACCCTTCTTCCAGGATGGAGAGGATCGTGGGGTCCAGGTGGTGTGGAGATAGGATCCTTCCTCCACAACCTGTTCTAATATCTGTCCCCACTCCCGCTGGCTCGCGGCTGGACCCCTCTGCCGCCTCCTGGTGACAGCGTTCATGGAGGCGGGTTCAGGGAGGGTAAGGGATTGCCCGAGGGCCTGGTGACCAGCAGTCTTGGGACCATCCTGCTACTGCCTGTCCAATGCTTGCCCAGGAGTGGGCCCGGCTTCCTTCTATGGGAGAGGCCAGCCATGCACTGAGGCACAGACTGACAGCATCCCCATTTCACAGATGGACTAACTGCATCTCCAACATGCTGAGCCGTCTGTTCCAGGTCACACAGCTGCGAAACAGCCAGGCTGGAAACTGACCCCAGCTGTGACCCAGCTGCAGTCCACAAGGCCTTGAGCCCAGAGCAGCTCAGTGCCCCAGGAACTCTGGCATCCTTGGAAAGCAGAGATTTTCTGTTGTATTTTTACCCCACTTTAACATCTTTGGCTTTACCCTGGGCCATTGGCGACACTTTTCCCTGCCATGGTCAATCCCAAGGGCCAATTCCCTGTCCAGGTATTTGTGACTCCCTAACAGAGTAACCTACAGTTAATAAGGGAAATGAGAAGAATTGATGCTTTTGAATTATGGTGCTGGAGAAGAATATTGAATATACCACGGACAACTAAAAGAACCAACAGATCCATCCTAGAAGAAGTGCAACCAGAGTGCTCCTTGGAAGCAAGGATGGCTAGACCGCCCTTTATGTATTTTGGACATGTAGTCAGGAGGGACCAATCCCTGGAGAAGGACACTATGTTTGGAACAGTGGCGGGTCAATGTAAAATAGGAAGACCCTCAATTAAATGGATTGACGCAGTGTCTGCAACAATGGGCTTAAACATAAAAAAGATCATGTGCCTGGTACAGTGTTGGGTATTGTCTCATTCTGCTGTACATACGGTTGCTAGGAGTCAGACCCAACTTGACAGCAACTAACAACAACAACAACAATTAGGCATCCACCCACCTTCCAAGAATCATGACCTCTCTCGCCTCCTCTCTGCTCCTCTCTGGAAGTGTCCACACTTCCAGCTGGTTTTCTTCCTCTTTTTTACCCGGAAATCATGCCAGTGCTGGCCCCTGTTTTGCCATCTGTCCCCCAAGAAATCTCACTCACTTGGAAACTGTTATCAGCATGCCCACGCCATGGATTTCTAGGCTCCCAGATCTCTCTCTTCCAAGGAAACCTGACTATCCACCCCCCTCTTCCATGTGCAGATGGCTCACACCAAGACATTCCCCACCAAACCTGCTCTCTTTTCCTCTGGTGGCTGCTTGGCCAAGAACCTACCATTCACCCCAACTTCGAGGTCAGGAATCTGAGTCACCCCAGATACTTCCTTACACGCTCTTAACACTCAGCTATTCACCAGGTCCGGTGATTGCACCCTTCTTTCTATAACTGCCCCTCCTCTGCCCAATTCCCACAACCGCACTCTCGACTGAATCACCGGGGCAGCGTCCTTCCTGGTCTCTCTGCCTCTGGTCTTCCTCCGGCCACTTCCTTCTCTATCAACAACCAGACCATCCTTCCAACCCACAAATCAGACCATTGGCTTTGAGTCCTGCAGACTCTCCCACTGGCCTTGCCCTGTCCACTCCAGCTCACCCCTGGGCCTTTGCATAGGCCACTTTCTCTACAGAGAATGCTGTCCTTTCTGCCTGCTAAACTCCACTTCTGCACAACGCTTGTCTCTGGGTGCTTCCTTCCAGAGGGCCTGCCTGTTGTCACGAAGCCGTCCATCAGTGGCTGAATGAATGGAAGACAAAACAGAGGCCCCGGCTCTGGCTCCGGACCCCAGAGAACAACTTAGCCTCAATTTCAGGCCTTCCCAGTACCCTGTTACCATTTCCCTCCCTGTTCCTCTTCTTCCTGTTCACATATGCACCTGGGCTGGGACTTAGCTCAGTGGGTAGAGCACTGCGCTGCAGTCTCTGAGGCCTAAAGTTCAATTCCCAGCACCGCAAAAATGGGAGCAGGGCCTGGCAATCCACTCCCAAGGCAATCCTGAAGCACTCAGCCATTGAAAACCCTATGAGGGTCGCTATGAGTCGGATACCGACTCGACGGCACACAACAACAATTTTCCTCAAAAGGCTGCTTTGGTTTTTTCTTAAGTACAAATAACAAACTAGGCCTGGTGGCACCTACATTCCCACCTACTCGGGAGGCTGAGGCAGGAGGATTGCTTGAGTCCAGGAGACTGACAGCAGCCTGGACCCTGAGTGAGACCCTGTCTCAAATTTAAAAAAGAAAAAAGTGTATGCATAATAATGCTTTGGTTAATGTCAAAGTGCATCTATGATGGTAGTCTCATGAGATGAGGATGAGGATGAGGATGATGATGATTGTAGCACTGGGAGGCTGAACCGGGGGCCTCACACATGCTTTACAAGCACTCTACCACTGAGCTGCACCCCCAGCCCCCTTTTGCATTTTTAAATAGAGAGAGGGCCTCACTAAATTATGCAGCCTGCCTCTGCCCTCAAACCTCCAATCCTCCTGGCTCCGCCTCCTGAGTTGCTGGGATCACAGGTGTGAGCCACCATGCCTGACTGGTCTCATGAGCATATATGAGTCGAAAATTTCTCGTTGCCTAGTGACATCTTGGCCATTGTAGCGTGACACAAAGCATTCCTCACGTGTTGGTAGCCACGCTGGTGTAAATACACCTCTAGTGCTGCCAGGTTTATAAAAGTACAGTACATACCAATGTGTACAGTACATAACACTTGATAACTACTATAATTTGAATCTTAAATGCCCCCCAAAGTCACATGTGTTAAAGGGTAGGCTCCTAGTTTGGTGCTTTTGGGAGGTGATGGACCCTTTAAGAGGTGGAGCCTAATGGGAGGAAGTTAGGCCATTGGGGGGCGTGTCCTCAAAGGTGATGGTGGGATCTCAATTTCTCCCTCTCCCTCTCTCTCTCTCTCTCTCTCTCTCTCTCTCTCTCTCTCTCTCCTCTACTAGAAGGTGAATAGTTTTGCTGTAGCCAAACTTTTGCTCCACTCCTGCTCCTAACATGATAGGTCACTTCTCACTACAGCCCTAAAATCAACAGATCCACCCAACCATGGACATTCCAGTCCACAGTCTCATTTATTTTTTTCTGTACTTGGAGGTTGAACCCCGGGCCTCGCACATATTTTGTAAGTTCTCTACTACTGAGATGCACCCCGAGCCCATTTCTTACTTTTTGTTTTGAGACAGGCTCTTGCTAAGTTACATAGGCTGCCTCTGGCCTCTATGACTCTCCTGCCTCTGCCTCCCAAGACACTGGGATGACAGGGGTGTGCCACTGTGCCCAGGCAGTTAGAGTCTGCTCTTTCTCCTCATAAGAAGAAGTTTGCGGACTGGGAGTGTAGCTCAGTGGTGAGAACTGGGCTAGCATGGGCAAGGCCCTGGGTTCCAACCCCAGCATCAAAGAAAGAAAAAAAAAAAAAAAAGAAAAATGTTCCCTGTAGAGCAGGCTACGCCCTATGCTGGAGCAGCCTCATACGCTTATTTATAATGTGTCTTGACTGCACCGAGAGGCCACAGTGATGACTGACCGTGTCACCTAGGTTTGCACAGGCACACGCGATGATGTCCCCACAGCAATGAAGTCACCCAACAACACGTTTCTCAGGGCACGTCCCCACCTTTCTGTGAACTGTGACAGTACATTTATTTTAGGAAGAGGCTTTCTGTCCCTCCCTTAAGACGCCAGCCAGTGCCCGGGTCACGAGCAGAGCAGGCGTAAAAACAAACAGGGCGAAAATAAAACCAAGTTCGGTCCTGACCAGTGACTGTGGCTGGGGAAGCGGCCCGCCCACACCCTCCTGGTGCATGGGGAGGCGGCACGTGCCTTTGTGTCTTAAAGACATAGCAACAACCAAGGTTTGCATCAGGGGAAGGAGGCAGAAATACTGGAAGGGGTGATCTTTTTTCTTTTTCTCGTTCTTTCTTTTTCTTTCTGTCTTTTTTCTTCTTTCTTTCTTTTTTCTTCCTTCCTTTCTTCCTTCTTTCTTTTTCTTTCTTTCTTTCATCTTTCTTTTTCTTTCTTTCATTTTTCTTCCTTCCTTTTTCCCTTTCTTCCCTTCTTCTTTCTCTTTCTTTCTTTCTTTCCTTTCTTTCTTTCTTTCTTTTCCTTTCCTTTTTCTTTTTCACTTCTATTTTTGTGGTACTAGGAGGTTGAACCCAGGGCCTCTCACCTACTTTGCAAGTGCTCTCCCACTGGGTTACACTCCAGCCCATTTTCCATCCATTTATTTATCTATTAATTCGTCCATTTGTTTGTTTATTTTCGTTTTGTTTTCTGAGACAGGGTCTCACCGTGTAGCCCAGGCTGGCCTTGGAGCTCACTACGTAGATCAGGCTGACCTCAAACTTGCAGTGGTCCTCCTGCCTCAGCCTCCAGCCCCTTGTGCTGGTTCTTTTTTTGTTTTAATTTTTCTTTTCTTTCTTTTTTTTTTTTTTTTTTTTTTTTTTTTTTTTTTTTTTTTTTTTTTTTTTTTTTTTTTTTTTTTTTTTTTTTTTTTTTTTTTAGTTTTTTATTTTGAGACAAGCTATCCTAGTTTGGTGCTATTAGGAGGTGATGGACCCTTTAAGAGGTAGAGCCTAATGAGAGGAAGTTAGGCCATTGGGGGCGTGTCCTCAAAGATGATGGTGAGATCTCAATTTCTCTCTCTCTCTCTCTCTCTCTCTCTCTCCCCCCCTCCCCCTACTATAAGGTGAAAAGTTTTGTAAGTTACTCAGGCTGCCTCAGGCCTTGAATTTACGACCTTGCCCGAGCTGATGAAATGACATGCAGGTGCCACCGTGCCTGGCTGGATGGGGCAATTCTGTGAACTCCCTCAGCAGGTGTGCCATCTTTAGGATGGCACAGAGTTTCAGGGAAGACTTGTTCCTGATTGTCACCCATGGCTGGCCTCTTGGTTGCTGCCAGGGGCCCGAGCAGGTGCTGGGTCAGAAGAGGTGAGGGAAGTGGGGACAGGAGCCTGAAGGACAGGTTCAAGGTGCAGGTAGATTGTCTTCAAAGGGTAGTGGTGAACCAGAAGGTGTTTTGGGGGGTTAGGTCTGATCTGGGAACCAAGCGCTTGGGTGGTGTATTCGCTAGCTTTTGCATCGCTGTGAACAGAATGCCTGGCAGAATCAACTTGAGAGAGGGAAGATTTGAGCCGGGCGCGGTGGCGCACACCTGTAATCCCAGCAGCTCGGGAGGCGGAGGCAGGAGGATCACAAGTTTGAGACCAGAGGCAGTCTGCATAACTTTGTGAGACCCTGTCTCAAAAAGTAAAAAAATGGGCTAGGGGTGCAGCTCAGTGGCCCAGCACTTGCAACGCATGGAAGCGCGAGGCCCTGGGTTCGACTCCCAGTACCGGGGGGGGAGGAGGGGGGGGAAGAGGAAAGATTTATTTTGGTCATGGTTTCGGAGGGTCCGTCCATCATGGCGAGACAGGCAGAGAGGAGGAGCGTGTGGTGCTGGAGAGCTCCTCACATCACGGTGGACCAGGAAGCAGAGAGCTGGGCCAGAACTCAGGGCTGGGCATCACCTTCAAAGGCTACCCCCGCCCCATGACCCACTTCCACCATCCAGGTCCCACCTCCGGAAGGTTCCACAGCCTCTCCAAAATAGCACCACTAGGTGGGAACCAGAGGTACAGCCAGGTGCAGTGGCACACACCTGTAGTCCCAGTAAATCAGGAGGCAGAGACAAGCGGATTCATGGCCAGAGGCAGCTTACGAACTTAGCCAGACCCTGACTCAAGAATAAAAAAATAGGGGGGGGAGGGATGGGGGGGAAGCGTACAAGAGGGTAAGGGGGAACCTATATGAATAATGTACAACAAAATGCATATATGGAAATGTCACAATGAAAAGCATGTCAGAATAAATCACATTAAGGTGTACATTAAAAATTTCCAATTAAAAAAAAGAATAAAAAATAAAAAATTGGCTGGGGGTGCAGTCCAGTGGTAGAGCACTTGCAAAGCATGTGCAAGGCCCTAGGGTCAGCCTCCAAGTACCACACACACACACACACACACACACACACAAAACCCACCAGATTTGTTTGTAACACATAGATGGAGGGTGGGCAAGGCAGAAGGGCGCTGGCCCCGTCTCCTGCCCATCTCTCCCTCAGTAGCCTAAGAGTGGCTCATAGGACAAGTCTGTTCCTTGTCTGGCTCAAGATTCCCCATGGGGCCTTCTCATGGCTCCTGGCCTGGCCCTCAGGTTCTGAGGGTGACTTGGCTGTGCCCACCACCCCACCCAGCCCCAATGACCTCCCGAAGGCACCCTGAGTCCACGTTTCTCAACCTGGATCCATAGATGGCTTCCCAGGGTCTGTTCAGATCTCACAGATATCGCTCCTTGGGAGGCTGTTGACGGAGGATGGGAAGTTCAAGGCCAGCCTGGGCTACATAAACAGACCCTGTCTCAAAACAAACAGACAAACAAAAAAACAAAAACAAAAACAAAAAACAAAAACAAAAACAAAACAAAAAAGAAAAGCAAGCCGCCGCTAGAGCACACGCCTGTCATCCCAGTGACTCCAGGGACGGAGCCAGGAGGATCGCGAGTTCGAGACCAGAGGCAGCCTGTGTACCTTAGTGAAACCCTGTCTCGAGATAAAAATGACAAATGGGCGGGGGATGCAGCTCAGTGATGGAGCACTCGCAAAGTATGTACGAGGGCCTGGGTTCCACCGCCTGGTACTGCACAAATAGAAAAGGAAAAAGAAAAGAAAAAGCAAGCAAGTGACCAGGCTCTGTCATAATCTCTGGGTGCTAGCCTTGTGGCGGGCTGTCCCCTGCCGGAGTCTCTGTTCCTGGTATCTGACACTCGGCCTGGGGAGACTTCAGGTGAGTGGCTTGCTTGCCTCCGCTTCTAGGGAGCCTATCAGACTTCCCAGCTGGGTCGGGGGCCTGCCATGGTCTCCATGGCCCACGGTTCCTCCGAGGGAACCAGGTTACCATATATCATAACCTTCCAGGACACAGCCTGCCTCCCCTGGGGGGAGGCCTCCAAGAGGGCAGAAAATACGTCTGATCCCCCTCAGTGTCCATTGCCAGCTCCACCTTGGCCCTGGCTCAAACATCTCCTTTTCCGAGAGGCCCCGGCCACCTTCATCATGTTTCTGGAAAATTCTAAGACTATGTGACAAAAGTCCCAAGTGGCCCGCCTCCATGTCTGAGCTTTCCCAGGAGTTTGCTCACAGTTCCTACCAGCCTCCAGCAAGATCCCTGGGCAGCCCAGTGGAGCTGCCTATGGAGGGCTGAGTGCTTCTGTCGTCTTGCAGTTGGGGAAACTGAGGCACAGAGTCACCCATAGTCATAAAGGGGAAGGCAGTGAGCTAAGATTGGAAACTGAGACCCTGTCTCACCCTCCAGAGATCTCCTCTCCAGGTGAGGGAGGAGCTGAGTGCAGTGGCAACGCCTGTGATCCCAGCGGGAGGCTGAGGCGGGAGGAGACGTAGTATATATTTTTGTTGACTAGCTTGTTACAAATGGAAGAAGGACATGGCAACCCACTCCCAAGGTAATCTCGAAACAGTCAGCCATTGAAAACCCTATGAGGGTCGCTATGAGTCGGACTTGACTCCACAGCACCTAACAACAACAACAACAAGCTTGTTACATTGTGTGAGGAGGTGACCAGTGGTGTGGAGAGAATAAGGCAGGGAGGAGAAAGACGAACTGAGGAATTAGGCCATGGGGGTTGAGATTTTAAAAAGGGAAGGAAACCTTCCTTAAGAAGGTGAAATGTGAATCTGTAAGAGGTCAGAAAGGAAGCCAGAGCAAACAGTGCAAAGGCCCTGAGGCAGGGCCATATGTAGTGGATTCAGCCTCCAATGTTTTTTCAGTACTGGGGGTCTGAACCCAGGGCCTTGCACATACTTTGCAAGCACTCTACCACTGGGCAGCACCCCCAGCCCTTTTGTATTTTTTATCTTGAGACAAGGTCCCTCACTAGGCGACACAGGCTGCCTCTGGCCTTGAACTTGTAATCCTCCTGCCTCTGCCTCCTGAGTTGCTGGGATTACAGGTGAGCGCCACCATTCCTAGTGACCAGTCCTCAGTTTGGAGAGGGACAGTGGGGGACACTTCCCTGCGTGGTGCCCTGGCTTGACCAAACCTCTGATCCTGGTCCCAGCACCCAGGGCTCCGACTCCACTCAAGGAAGCCAGGGATGCCCCAGGCAGTGAGGGGATGGGAAGTGACCCAAGCGCCCAGCTCCTGTCCACGTGTGGTGCAGGGAGGGAATGCCAGTCTTTTCAGGGAGGGGAGTGACCGCAGCCTGGTGGCTGGGCCACTCTCAAAATCGAGCCACACCTGTCATTCTGGTGACATTTCCGGCTCCAGCCACCCAGCCCTGCGCCCTGCCTGCCCATCTGCCCGGCTGCCTCCTCCCTGGCTTTCAGCGCCTCTGCCTCTCCACCCCACATCGGTGTCCTTTCCTGGCTACTTCTTCCCTCGTCTGCAGGGTGGAGGGGAGTCTGGGCCCCTCCTGGCAGCCTCCCAGGTCAGCTGGGCCCCAGCAGGTACAGAGGGAAGGGAAGAAGCCTTGTCTTCAGGGGAAAACGGGGTGGCCCTCTTCTCCTTCCTCCGGGACTCGAGGACTTTAGGGTGAATGGTCACAACACAGAAGACAGACGCAAGCGAAAGCAACAGGGGCCCAACAACCTCTCACCCTCCAGGGTCTTCCGTGGTTGGGCGGGGTTCCCTGAGGCTCTTTGTCTGCTCCTTGCTGTATTCTTCCCCTCGCTCCCTCTGTCCCAGCCACACCCGCCTCCTTGCTGTACCGCCAGCTTGCCAAGCCCTAGATGCCTTCGCACCTGCTGGGCCCCCCTCCCATCCTGTTCCTCCTTCAGACAAACAGCTGGCCTCCTCCTTCCCATTCCTCAGGCCTCATCCCTGAGGTCTCCCCTTCCCCCGGCAAGAACATCAGCTCCACAAGCCTTCACCCTGATCCCCACCAGTCCCCAGTGCCCCCCGGCACAGCGCTTCATAAGACCTAGCTGGATGAACACATGATTGACAGGCAGACAAACAGGGATGGAAGGAAAGGGGGGGCCAGGCAAGCAGCTGGGGACTCCAGGGCTGTAGCCAGCAGAGTACGATCCCTCTTTAGACAAAGTCATGGAACCCTGGACCCAGATATGGCTTCAAGAGTCCAGGAGTCTCCAGGTGGGGGAGGAGCAGGGTGTGGTGGCCACGCCTGTGATCCCAGCCCTCGGGAGGCTGAGGAGGGAGGATCTCGAGTTCAAGGCCAGAGGCATCCTGCACAACTTAATGAGACCCTGTCTCACAATAAAAATTATAAAAGGGGCTGGGCACGGTGGCACACGCCTGTGATGCCAGCCCTCGGGAGGCTGAGGCGGGAGGATCTCAAGTTCAAGGACAGAGGCATCCTGCACAACTTAGTGAGACCCTGTCTCACAATAAAAATTATAAAAGGGGCCGGGCACGGTGGCACATGCCTGTAATCCCAGTGGCTCAGGAAGCGGAGGTGAGAGGATCGCATGTTTGAGACCAGAGGCGGTCTGTGTAACTTAGCAAGACCCTGACAAAAATAATGGGCTGAGGGCACAGCTCAGTAGTCCAGCCCTTGCAAAGCATGCAGGTGCAAGGCCCTGGGTTCAACCTCCAGTACCACACACACACACACACACACACACACACACACAAATATATTATATATATATATATATATATATATATATATATATATATATACACACACACACACACATACACATATATATATGTATATATACATATACACATATATATGTATATATATGTATATATGAAAGGGACTGGGGGTGCAGTTCAGTGGTAGAGCACTTGCCTAGCATATACAAGCCCCTGGGTTCAATACCCCTTGTACTTAAAAAAAAAAAAAAAAAAAGGAGGGGAGGGCAGGGGAAGGGAGAGCAGAATGGAGCGCCAGCGAATTCAGTGGGTGCCACAGCACCATATTAACAAAGGTATAGAGTCTGGATTGAGGGAGGACAAAGGCTTCCTTTAAGCTACTCTGGTTAGAGCCGGGCTGGGTCTGAGGTGCCTATTTGAGGGGGCCAAAGAAAAGCTGGTCCTGAAGGGACTGGAGAGGGGGAGGGGAACCCCATAAGGAAGGAAGACTCCTGCCACTGTATTATCCAAGCAGGGGATTCGGAGATGTGGGCAACCTATTCCTCCTTATTTTAAAATTTTTGTTTTATGCACTTATTTTGCAGCGCTGGGGATGGAGCCCAGGGTTTCGTGCATGCTAGGTAAGCATCCCACCACTAAGCTGCATCTCCAGTCCCCACTCCTTCCTACTGAAGCCCTGGGATCCCTCGCTCTGTACTCCAAGCCAGCTCCCCAGTTGTGTTCCTCCAAAGCCCAGTGCGCCAGATCCCCGCCAGCTGAGCGTCTAGCAGCACCATAAGCTGCAGACGCTGGAAACAGATTGTTGACTGGCACCTAGACCAGCTCCCCCTCAGTGGCCGCCTCCCCTATGCCTAACACCCCCACACCCACCCAGGATCCACTCACATCTCAGCCATCCACACCTCCACCTGGTCCAGCCTGATCCCAGCTCCCACAGACCAGCAGAGTCACCTCCGTCCTGGTCTGCTGGCTCCTACTGACACCCCCTCCCTCCATGCCACGGTTTGTTCCCTGGGCTCCAAATAACCTCTACATGTGGCGTTCAAGGCCAGCAGCCTGCTCTACCCAACCTCCTCTATTCCCTTCTAGACCTCACAAACCATGGTTCTGCCAGGAATTCTTCAGTCACCCAGCAGTGTGCTCAGGGCCTTTGCACCTGCTGGACCTTCTACTAGGAATGCTTTTCCTCTGCCCAGTTAACTCCTTCTCATCCTTAGCAAAGCAGCCACTGTCACCTCTTCCAGGAAGGCTTCCCTGACCCTCCTTGGGCCAAGCCAGGTGACTCTCCTGGCCTCCTTCCCCGCCCCAGGCATTGGTTCTGCAATGTTTCAGTGATATTTTAATGGCCTCCATTTATAGGTGCTTATAAGCAGCTGGGTCTTGCGCTCAGTTCTATTACCCATGGGGAGATGAACGCTGTCGTTCCCATTTTACAGGTGGGGAAACTGAATCACGAGGAGGTGAAGTCATTAGCCTGAGGGCTGCTAACCTCACACTGGCAGGGCAGGGATGGAAGTCAGCACATCCCCAGACAGCAGAGAAGGGGCTGCCTGCAGTGCCCAGGTAAGAGGGGGCATTCCTTGTGGGACCTGTCTTCCCGGTCCATCCCGTGGGTGGGAGGAAGGGACTTCGCCCACTCCAGCTGCCTTTGAGTGCCAAGAGCTCACTCCGTGCCAGGCACTGGGCCAACCAAATGCTTCCCTCAGCCTGCAGATGGCCCTGGGCCTGGAGGGAGGCACGGCTCTGCATTTCTCCCCCAGGCCTTGGAGCCCTGCTCCATCCCATCCGGGGTGTGGGTGCTCCCGGTATTTGTCAAGCCCCTTCCTAGCCTCGGCTTCCTTTGATCCAGGAACATTCTCAGGGGTAGACACTACCCCCCTCCCCCATTTTCCAGTACAAGGTTGAGCCCAGGACCTTGTACGTGTTAGGCAAGCGATCTGCCACTGAGCTGCACCCCACCCCCTCTTTTATTTTTTAATTTCGAGACAGGATCTCTCTAAGTAACACAAGCTGCCTCCAGCCTCGAACCTGAGATCCTCCTGCCTTGGACTCCTGAGTTGCTGGGATTACAGGTGACACCGTGGTGCCCAACGACTACATACTCATTTTACAGGTGGCCAAACTGAAGCCCAGAAACCTTTCTGGGGGCCACAAAGGCAGTCTGACCCCCATGACTCCTGGCTTATTTCCTCTGCCTTGTCTCTCCCTGCCTTGGAGACCTCTGTGCTGTGAGCAGGCAAACTAGGAAGGCAGGCTAAGAGCCTGCCTGGGATCTTTGCTGCAGCCTGGCTAGCCTGCCGAGGCTCGGGTGGGCTGGGTGAGGCCCCAGTACCTGCTCACCTCCTTATTTATTCATAGCAGCTGCTTCTGGATGGGATCAGCTGCAAAGGCTGAGGCCTCCCAAGGCCACGCCACAGTCTAGGATTGCTGGCTTGGCAGAGGGGACGTCCAACCCCACCCAGTTGCCCCCGTGGGAGCGACTTGGTCTCTGCACTCAGGTGCCTGAAGGCCTGGCCCTGGCTCCCACAGGGGCCCCCCCAGGAGCCTCCGTTCCACCCCAGGTATCTGACAGGTTTTGCAAGCCAGGCTGGGCCACCACAGCCTCCCCCTACAGCTGCCAAGGGTGTGGGTGTGGGTGGGGTGGGCTATTCTTCCCTAAGTCTCCCCATGCCAGCATTAAAATGCCCCTCCAGACTTCTGCCCGCCCAGCCCTGAAATCTCCACTGCCTCTCCATTACACCCCACATCTCGGCAGGAGGAACTGACAGTCTCCTGCCAAAATGAATTTTTAAATCTCTCCATTCTTAGCATATCTTCCATTTGGGGCCAAGCCAGCAGCCTCTGCCCACATCTCTTCCCAAACCTGCACGCACACCCATACCCACCCCACCCCCAAGGGCTGCAAGATCTTTGTTGAGACTCAGTGGAGTGGGGTTCTGTGCTCGCTCCGAGCCTCTTTGGTACCCAGAGCCCTAAGCCTGGACTCCAGGGCTCCTCATCATCTTCCAAGCCCTCCTCAGTTGCCGCCAACCCCCCATCTTCCCTGTCTGCGCTCCAGATACTTTGGCCTCCTTCCTCCTCTGCGAACATACCCAGCTGCGACCTTCCCGTCCCCCGGCATCGTGCTGTTCACTAGAAAGCCCTCGTTGGTGGGTCCCATCGCGCCAGACGGTAACCTGCTGCGGGCACCCCTAAAGGCCCTGGGGCCACCTTCTTCCTCCCTCGATCTCTCTGACGCGTTCCTCTTCCCAGCACGGGCGGGAATGATGGGATTCCCTCTGGTTAGGCTTCTCAGAAGCCGTCCACGCAGCTGGATTGGGGGCCCCGAGGCCACGGGCTGCCGTGCCCCAGCCCTAGCACGTCGGTGGCACCCGGTGGGCGCTCTCTGAGCCCCGATCCTGCAGGGACCGCCCGGCACTCGGTGGCTCACTGCCAGTCCACGCATCCGAATTCACCGGGCCACGGGGCCCCCACTTGCTCCCGCGCGTCTCGTGGCCGCGTCCCCGGGCGCCTGCGATCGCGGGGGAGCGGGGATCTCGGGGGGGGGGAAGGGGCCGGAGCCTCGGACCCGCGGGGAAGCCCCGAGAGGCCCCAGCGGGCGGGGTGGTGGCTGCGTCTGGGGGCCCTGCCCTGGCCGCGGAGGCGGGGCCCGCTCGCTTACCTGGGGGCGCAGGCGGCGGCCGGCGCGCCGGGGGCCGCGGCGGACCTGGAGGAGCAAAGCACGCGCGCCTCCTGAGCAAGGCAGCGGACTCCGCGCTTTGCTGAGCCTCCGCTGCGAGCGGAGAAAATAGAGCCGCGGGGCCGCGGGGCGGGGTCGGGGGCGTGGCCTGTAGGACGGGGCGAGGAGAGGGCGGGGCCCTTCTCGGAGCTCCGGCTGGC